>JAVFBZ010011866.1:0-11977 GCA_032466195.1 Katharina tunicata | reverse complement strand
AGCTGCCAATAACACGTGTTCATCAAGAACGTCTTCAATGACATTGAGTCTGAATTGGTTTAGACGTGAAATTGAGAGACATCTTGTGAGCATAAAACAAAATGACTATGGTAGAGGTTGCCATAAATCTCGTTCTAACGCTGATTAAGTTATTGATTCAGTCCTAATCACAACATCTGACACTCAAAAAATGCAAAACCTAATATTAACGTTTTATCCGAGTGAGGCAACCTAGACAATTAGAAAGCTTGATAACATAAAAAAGTGTAACTATAAAGCATACTCATGCAATAAATACAACTTAAGCTTGTCAATAAACAATGTATGTTTTGCAATGTTACTTAAATTCTATTCAAAGTTAAGATTTAATTTCAACGTTAATCGAGAAAAAAATATCGGAAAAAAGTATACAATTCATCAGCAGACCGATACTTTGTCATTGAACTAAAACTAAGTTACATCCGTCTTCAGTTTCAAAGCTTATAACGTTATCGTTTTCTTGTACAGTGAAAACATAATCTCTGATAACATCAACTTCTGCTCTTTCCAGTCTCCGTCATATAAATATATGCAATGTGTTTCTTTGTGGTTAATAATATCCATATCATACTTGTTGCAAAACATATGTTTCTTGAATTAATTGCTAGAGCTCCACGAGAAAATCCGTCCTAAATGCGTTATGAAAGTTCTCTCAGTTCTTCGAGTGCTTTAAGTCTCTCCACAGACAGGTTGTGATGTTGGGGTCCACATCTCTAGTGTCCTAGAACAATTACCATAACCCCGGTGTGACCACATTGTAATTCCCCATACGGTACTATTGTTTCGTATTTTTAAGATATCCTTCGATATAGAATTATGAGCTGTATGTACCTTTATATAGTTTGAGAACATTATTACTGTAAGTCATTTTAAATTTCGTTATGCTCTTTTATGATCTGTCTTTCTTTATTGGAGGGCGATTACGGCAGTTACGTCGTCCACAGTCTATCCTTGTCTCGGTATTCTATGTCTACGCAGATAGAACTTTTAGGAATAGTTTAACCAATAAACTGGCCTGCGGATCATCTGATTTCAGAACAGCTGGTCGTGACATAAAGCACATGCTGATATTGTAAGCCTCATATGTTTATGCTCATGATCGAATGTCTCTGACAAGACATGGCTATTTAACTTACTCGAGACGTAATTTCCTAAACACCATCTTTATAAAGTTGTCCTCTGAAATTTGTAACCTGCTATGTAACCAGTGCATTAATTCTGCTGGATACTCGTCATATTATCATCCTTGAAAACTTAGATATAGAAAAGAAAACAGAAGTGACGTTAAGCACTTATCAGTCAATGAATGTGCAAGCAATATCAAACATTCACAATCTCCTATATTTGCAACAATATTGCTGTTGTATGAATGGCCCATGGTTTTGAATAACAATCATTCAGGCGAATAATTACTCAGTATCATATATTGTCAACCAATTCCAATTCCACTATTGTCAGACTTCTAAAGATACTCTACACGCCCCTTTAATTGTGTTCTCTGGCAGAATTCCTCAAACTCCTACCATTTTTTTGATCTTCTTCGCCTTACTCCTTTTCCTTATCTTGAACAAGAAAGGCTTCTGGTACCTCGATTGCCAATCCATTGCTTTAATAGGGTATCGAGAGACCATGTTCCATTGCTGATTTATACCGAGCTCAGGACTAGATTGATGTGACCTCATAGTCATTGATACAATCGGGTGTGACAACAGATATAAAGTGTGTTTGAGAACAATATCGGTCTTGCAATCGGGACTACTACAATCAATCTTCGTTAAATCAGGGACAATAAGAGAACCTCATGTTTCAAATCAAAATCTTAAGTTAACGTCGGTTGTAAGATAGAATAAACCTCAGCCATAAGGCTACTTATGCTGATATAAATACGTAGTGACATGTCCGGGTAGAGGGTGATATAACGATACCGTCTTCTGTGTGGATAATAACCTTTAGCCTTTTGGTTCCAATGCTTGGATCTTAATCTAGACCCTAGTAAATCATATTGGCATCGCTACAGTAGATATTTGGTTAATGCTCTGTCAGAGGGTGGTAACTGTGGTAATTCAATAAACTAAACAGCATAAATAAGAGATGTGCACTGCAACATTGCTTGAAAAATTTTGAAGAAAAAAAAACGAAAAGATAATTTGAGCTTGATACACCCGTTCTGGTCATTATGAAATATGGCAACTTTGAATCAAAAATGTGTGTTAGTTGCTAATGTGGTCATTATAAAATATCGAGATCGAGGTTTCTTACTGCAACATCGTTATGAAATATTTTTTATGTCGTTTAGAAAGTGACCATGCACAGTATTTCCGTTTGTCTGCAGACCCACGACCCTCAGTCAGGCACCAAATCGCTAGCAGTGAATGCCGGCCACCTAGACCACTCAGAAGGGCGGATAGCTGAGTGGTCTAGATAGTAGACATTTGCTGTTATGTACCTGACTACTAAGGATCACATCCTTTAAAAAAAATCGGAACAGGAAGCTGTTCAAGTCTTGGGGATCCCCTAGACCCCCAAAATCCCTGGTTGCATGTAAAGGGATAAAAGTGAAGGAATACTAACCCCGCGGTAAAAACAAACTTCAACCCTTGAGAGATAAAAAAAATAAAAGGTTCTTTCCACTTTTGCCCTGTCGCCTCACAATACAACCATATACAGTGCACCTTAATACATCTAATTCGACTAACGTTTATTATTTGCAGTTCAGTGCAAAAGGTGTAGTGTGCTCACTGCTAGAGTATACTCTGGGAGAAAATTGACAACAAAGGCCCGCTTAAACACTCAAAGGTCTGTCAAATCAAGGAACTGTATTGATGGAAAATAAAGGCCTATTTTTCGAACTAATGTTGATTTCATACTTTAAATTATTTTAATCAGACAGACGACGCACAATTACCCTACGTCAAAACGTTGACGTATTGGTATTCGAATGACATGAAATGAAATGTATTAGCATATTGAAAGCAACACTTCATGTCAATAACTGAAATTCGGCATCGCACAGTGTTTACTTTATCGTTAATTAAAAAATTATTCAATTGACTAGTCAAACAACCGTGTCGATAATTCAGGTGTGGTAATATTACCCTTTGGTTTCGCCTATTGGCATATGATTAAAATCCCTACAAGAAGAAAGAATATAACATATCTGACCGATATTTCTGAATAAAAGGCTATTTAGTCAAAATAGAGTTAATGCTCAAGTGATAGATTAGTCAAGCACTGTGTAAAATTGTTACTAGACTTCGGTTACATAATTCGCTTTTTACGATTTTAACCTAGGGTTTTCCTTGCCGCGCATCCAACCAGGATTGTATTTGCTCAGGGGAATTGAGCTTTTTCAGATTGAAAACAACCTGTTAGCATTATATCGGTTTCTCATTAATCCCTCTCTGATTCACCATCCTTGACGTCATACTCAAACATATTTTGGTTGATAGTGAATTATCTTTCGCTGTGGAAGGAAACGTACTAAGTTCCTTGCTTGGCGGTTTCCAGTAAACAAATGAGAAAATTTCCTATATCATCTAATGTTACCGAGTGGTTGGTCTCCCTTAATTGGCTTTACATTGGCTTGGATAAGTAAATTTAATCTAAGGGATTATATAACTAAGCATATATTAAAGTTTGGGCTAAAAGTAAATAATAAATAGATAAATTAATAAATAAGTAAATAAATACTAAATATTCCACTCCTGGTAATGCCAGGAATATAGTGCTTGATGTGTGTTAATCAAAACATATATAGTTCTAACCATCTTTGTAGAATAACGTGAAACAAATATTTATGGAGATGACAAAATATTCCAAATGTACTTACTTATATATTAAAATAAATTGAATTAGCTGGAATTGAATATTTATTATCCATGTCATGTGACATGACTTCTGATTGATACTCACAAAACAGCAATAGGTGATAATTTGTATGTGAAATGCTAATGTTTATTTTTTCATCGCGAAATGCAAACTTAGGATGACATTAAACGAAATGTAGAACTCATAGACCAACTGAATTGAGAACAGAAAATATTATACTATAATGCTTTTTACTTACTGCCTCCGTCCATTTTTGTACATGGCGAGAAAGCTAACCTGGAATATATTTGGAATCAAACCGTTTCTCGTGAGATTTGTTCTATTAGATTGTCAGGATGAAGTATCGATAATGCTTTCCAGAACATCTGACAATTTAGTCGACAAGGACCGAATTCAATTAACACCCAAACGTTATGTGGTTTCGGGAGTAGAGACAAATGGATTTTATCCCGGTCAACCTTTAAGGCCCATTAATATTGCAAGTTAGAAAATGTCACAGACATTCTAATGCTACCTACCGGTTGGCTGTGTTGGCACACTTTCTGGAAGATTTTCATTAGTTGGCTTTAAATTGGAAATTGACGGGCCAATTTAAACTGAAAGATTATATAAGAAAGTACATATTATTGTTTGTCTCTTAAAGTAAATAAATAAATGCTATTTGTTCACACCTGGTAGTCCCAGGAATATAGTTCTTGGTGCGTTCCTATCGTGTATCAAACCATATTTGTAGAGCAAGGCGAAACAAACTTCGATGGAATTAACCGGTGGTTCGGCGAGAGCCTCCTCTGTCCTTGTGCTCTCTAAGCTAGGAACATCAGAAACCCGATTTGTTGTGGTGTCCTGTTTTTCGTCATGTAAATGTATTTTCTGTGGCGCAAGTAGAATATTTACGGCTGTTATCCAAATACGCTTGGCTCCCCTCCGAGTCAAATGCTAGTGCTTAAATTGAAAAGAACGCGGACATCACATGTCAACATCAAGCAACGCTAAATATTTCTTATGTATGTCAAATGGCATGCGTCTCTGTAATGTGTTACATTGTAGGGCCTTCTTCAAACACTGGTTAATCCCTCTAAAATGTCTAAAAGCGATCAGTTCCTGTTTTCATTCTACCCTGGTGTCCCCTACAAGAGTCTTAACAAATGACACACGTTATCATGGTATTAAATATAAACATCTGTTATAAAATAGATTTTTTTCTTTAAATATTTGTGTATTGAATAACCAATGAGAATCCACATGCTTTGCTAACTTTAAAATTGACCAGTCATCCATTAAGATCCATTAGTATTTTAAATGAGTAAATATCCCTGAACTTCTAATGTTACCGAATGGCTGATCTCCCTTAGTTGGCTTTACGTTATGGTTTGACGAGCTAATTTAAACTCAAAGCTTATGTAACTAAATTATAAACATATAAATTATTAAATAGATAAATACTGAATATTCCACACCTGATAATCCCAATAATACAGTGCATGATGTGTTTTTAGCGCCTATCAAAACATATATTATTCTAATCATCGTTCTAGAACAAGGTGGAACAAACTTAAATGAAGAAGACAAAATATTTACAATTGTTCTTTCTGCTTTATTGATATATATAGTGGGAACGGAGTGCCAAGCTTGAGTGTTAACAAATGACACACGTTATTAGTGTATTAAACATCTTATGAAATATATGTTTTGTTTAAATTTTTTGTGTTGTGTTTTTTGTGTTTTTAACAACCAGTGAGAATCCACATGGTTTGGTAACGCCTACTTTTACAATTGACCCAAACAGGTTTGACTGTGATTGAAAACGTTGGGGCGAGTGCTCAGAAAGTAGTTTTCTAGAGTTAGTGCTTAACTAACCAGATAAAACGCAGGGCGCCGCTTAAGTGAACAAGAACTTAAGATTTAAAGAAATAAGTTTTTTATCATTTTAGTAAGTACTAGAAGTCAATCGAGAAAGTAAAATAGAGAAAAATCAGAAATCTGTAATTATAGTTTGACAAATTGTTATGGTTTCACAAATCCCCTTAAGTTGATAGCAAAACCTTCATTTAGTTATCGAGAATATTTCTTTGTATTGATTGCTTTAAAATAGTCGCAACATCTGGGTTAATATTGGTGTTATAATAATTATTATATAACGTTACGTTTAGCGCAATTTGATAGTTGATAACAAAGAGCGTAGTACGCGACGTAAAATCTCCTAGCTAGACGATCGATCTGAAACAGGTCTTCCTCCATCCCAGCCAGAGGCTCCTGACAACAGTTGAACAAATAATTGATTGTCAAATTTCACCTCTGCTCTTAACTGTATTGTTGTGGTAATATAATACACCAAAGGATATCTTGCTTCATTTAGTCATGCTAGGAGTCAGCATAAAGAGTCGATGTGACGGATGTTAGCTCTCAAAGTTGCCCAGGGATTGAAATTGCTCTGAAACAAAAACGGACAGGAATCGATTAAATCAATTATTTATAAATCCGCGAGAATCAAGTGGAATTTCATAGCGATGAAATGTCACTTTTTGTGTGTGATTACGGCTCAGTTTGTTAATACATAACTGTGTGCTATTTAGCTGCATACAACATTGATATTTATATTACCATAGTCTCACTGTAACACAGTTGGTGTAACAGTTCGAAGGAATGAAACTACACGAAACAGCAAGACAGCCGATAATTATTTATTAAGGCACGTCCAGGTCTGTACAAGACGTAAAGCAATAGTTTTGGAGACAAAAAAAAACATTTAACTCCGGAGATTTCAAAAACACGTACTCATCAAGAAGGTCGCCCTGACTTTACACTTGTGGAAAACTTAAACGTCAGTGTTTGGTGTAACGCGTTTTATATAATCTGCCAATAAAACAAGGAACGAAATAAAATTTAACTTTAGTTCATTATAATTATGTTAGATTTGAGTTGAAGGTTGTCATTTGTCGCTTCGTGTTTGGAATAGCATTATACTCAACTTCCATGGATAATAGTGACATACGCAAAGATATACACAGTTTCCGGGTCCAATTATAAACACAAAATTGAACAGTTTGTTTGTTTGTTTGATTGGGGTTTTAATTAAATAGAAATCCAAAACGGACTTTCAAAGTTATTTGACCAATAGTGTGGTGTGTAGTTGTAATCACGTTAGACATGGCATATTAAATTCTACTTCGGTCTCCAGTCCTGCATGAAACTTGTTGGAATAGGTCCTTCAAGTCACGTCATGTGATTTCACGAGATTCCTTCCAGTTCAGGGCACATGTATATGCTACTTCTTTATTTAGATATAACATCACACGGGAAGCTAAAGAGGTGACAATTGTCCTGTCCGGTCCTTTAACTGAGCCAAAAGCGAAATCAAAACCATCGTGAAAGACCACTCATCAAACCATAGCGTCACAGTTTCGAGGATGTATCCAGAAGTACAAAGCAGAAATGAACGAGACTTACAGAGCCTATAAGACCACCATAACGTGTAACTTCCAGTTGTCTTAACAGTTTTAAGAATAATAGTAGAATTTTTTTATTTTTTTTTATTTATACTGTTGCAATTTGGTTTTTGGTGGACTTTTCTGTATTGATATGGAACATTTCAGTGGAGGTTTGTGGTCAGTGTGGTATTTATGCCTAAATACGTGGTGTATGAAGACTGCCGAGCGATTCGGCTGTTGCTTACATTCTGAGGCTGGGCTTGTAAACCCATATCATCTTCGACGGAGGCTATTTCAAAATTCCACCATCCTCGCGTGTCAAGCGTTTGATGGTGTACTTGGAATAGGCGGATTAAGGTATGTGCCAGAGTTAATTTTCCTTGCCACATGACTGGTGGGACGTTTCTTTTTCTGCAGTAATAGTTTATTTTCTTCTATACAGCTGGCTGAACAAACCTTCTACACTACCGGTTGATCTATATGCTACACTACCGGTTCATTTATGCTACACAACCAGTTGATCTATGCCACACTACTGGTTCATTTGTGCTACACTAGCGGTTGATTATTAATGATAAAGTAGTGGTTCCACAGTATTGCACGAACAATGTCCATTGTTGAACGAAGTGTTATTTGACTATTGTTGCACTGGAATGGGTATTAAAAGTGACGTGTAGATTTACGTTGAGTTACCGCCGAGGGTATATAGCGGAACCTTAGCATAGAAACAAATGGATATTCCCTCCACTTATATGGTAAAACACACTGTTGGTGTAAGAGGTGATTTAACCAATTATTGACAGCCAGTACATCCTATTGATAAAGGTAACTCCGAACGCACCAGTGCTGTCAATTATGACAGCGGAAATTGTATCCAGGTAGATTTACAATAAGGGGAACAAATAGACACATTAGGAGTCACGAAATAATTGCTTCCGGTCTATAATGCTCTTGTGGAAAGAAACATAATTATAGTTGACAGTCTGGTCTACTGCAGTTGACAGTTATAGTCTTATACAGTGGAATTTGTACTAATTAGACTACGGTTTAATTATCCTAGAAAGCCTGCCCAGTGTTTAAGTGCTCCTACATAATGTTTCGTGCAACTAGTAAAAAAATAATGTATACAGTAAATGAAAGATAAAAGCGTTTTTGTGAACACAACTAGTTATGGATTCTGCTTCTCTATCACTTAGTATTCATATCACGGTACATGTAGCACAAAGCATGTAGCCTTAATTTCATTTTCTGGTTGTGTTTTGCAAGCAGACCTAAATTACGATGAAGTGACTTTTTAATTTGGCTAATGCACTAAACATATTATTTTGAAACAAAAATGTATGTTTGCATGAGTTCGTGCGTTCTTGAGCGAGTAAGCGAGCGAGTGAGTGATTGAGTGAAGGAGTAAATTAAAATTCTGTACACACAGAGGAATATTTGTTACAAATCATCGCGGGATTCTTTGTACCATGTCATAAGAAAACTGCCAATTTCGAGAAAATCGTAAGTTGTTATTAGTGTTCTGTACGTTTTTTTTGTCACTTATTAAATTTGAATTCTAACAGAGGCAGATAAAATTCAGCCAGTCGACATCATTTCTGCACGTGTGTTGAGTTTATGTTTTATTCTGTAGTTAAGATATTTTTCACCATTGTTGTGAATTATTTCGTAGTACAATTTATACGACAGATAACAGTGTGAACAGAAATACCTCAACGTCTCCAGTTGAATTACTTCACTGTGTAAAGGAATTTTCTCGAGAAATAAGGCTTTACATCCAGATAATCTAATTCGTCAAAGTGAATTATTCGTAGGGAATGCTTAATCTAATAGATCAATGCTCAAGAGAAATTCTTGCATTCGAGGTATCATGTTAACACCCCACTTCCTTCGATTTAAAATCAATACACCACAATCGAAAGGTGAACCAGGATTTGAGTCCGCCTGGAGGCCCTGTTGGCGAGGAACAATAATTATTTTCCCATAATTGCACAATGCTGTAGTTTTAAATGTTCAGTCTTTCAAAATTGTAAAGACTGTTCATGGTCTGGTGTTTCAGTGACATTTAGCCGTTCGTCTTGTGGACACTATGTATAAGAACTGCACATGATTTGTTTATAAACCGAAGGCCTTGGCAAAGGGCTATTCAAGTAGATGACGATTCGATTAGCATTGGACCACATTTTGTGGATATGTTTCCAAGTAAAATTTTGTCAAAAAATCTTGACGCCAATGACAAAAAAAACGTCTAGCCTTTCTCGGTTAGTGTTTATTTGCTGATCTGTTTGTGAGGGATATGCGGTGGTTGAAAAGAGCATCTGGGCTTCAGGAACCGAAATTAGTTGTGGCGTATAACGTCTAGTGTCTTCTTTATTGCCAGTAACGATATTGAAGGTTCATTCTCCTGTCAGGATGCTGTCAAATTGGGTAAATAGCCCATTGTGTTACGTAAAAACTCACACAAACACGATTTGTCACGATGTGAAACAGTTACCAGATTTACGGTCGGACATATACACCAGATATTAACGATGTTGTCTTACAATCTTTTGTTATTTTACACTTTCTAGAAAATACATTTTCTTTTAGCACAAACGTTGCTCTGTCGGAAACGAAAACAGATATGTATTATCTCCGGTAATAAGTATTGGCAAGCACACGACCTAAATCCTACCGTGATAACCTAACGTGGGTCGACTGGTATCCGGAAGAATAAGTCTTGTAAATGCCTGATTAGATCTTACCACAAGCATAAATACCAATACCGGTTTATATTGTCCCATTTCATAAGATACATTATATAGCACTGGTGTAGCATTAATGTATTCCAGACGAGATTGCAGTGGGACGAACTGTATTATTAAAGTTAATCACTCTAGGAAATAGAATCTATGGTTATTCTGTTAAGAAGGATCACGTTGCTTTTCAATACCAGTGTGGTCCGCGGAAATGCTCTTCCTAGACTTATTTTGCTAATGAGAGGTCTTTTGGGAGAAAGTCATTCGAGTGTAAAATGAGAATATCCAAATAGTTAAGCACTGGGACATAAATCAGTGGGATATAAATATATTCCACGTTTAAATCTTGTTTTAGGATATTGGGATATATCGCAGTTAGCTTATTTGGTATAAGCTGCTACTAGAAATAGAACAATATTTACATCATAACTACACTGAAAATAGAAAGGTCCAATGTTTTCTGGGAATTAAAAAAGGAAATTGATTAGTACATGAAATTTAGATATATATAATTGATAAACTTATATACGTATACAATTTATGTGATTGATAATTCAAATTTATAGAAGGTCAGCGATATTGCTTCGATAAAAAAATAAATCAAAGGAAAACGTCTCTTCAATATGTTACATTGTAGGGCCAACATCAAACACTGGTTAATCCCTCTAAGTTTTCTGATCGCGATCAGATCCTGTTTCCAATCTATCCCAGTGTCTCCTACAAGACTCACTCAAGTATAAAGCCGACGGGTTCTTAAGTTTTAGAAAATGACAAACGATATCATGGTATTAAATAAATACTTCTGTTATGAAATAGATTTTTTGTTTAAATGTTTGCGTTTTGAATAACCAATGAGAATCCACATGCTTTGCTGTTTTTACAACTGACCAGTCATCCATTAAGGTCCATTACTATTTCAAATGAGAAAATGTCCCAGACCCTCTAATGTTACCGAATGGCTTATCTCCATTAGTTGGCTTTACGTTATGATTTGACAATCAAATTTAAACCAAAAGCTTATATAACTAAATTATTAATATATAGATAAATACTGAATATTCCACACATGATTATCCAATTAAAACAGTGCATGGTGTGTGTTTAGCGCCTATCAAAACATATACTACTACTACTATTATTGCTTTATCTGGCGGCCCCATTCAGATGATTGATGTGCGCCATATCTAAACCGTAGGTTTGTCTCATACTTTGACTGTAATAAACATATAAACAATATCACTATGATACCATTATGATAAACAGATAGTAGAAAATGGAAGACAGAAGTACAGAAACGACTGGAGTACATATACACAAAAGGTTAACAGCCACATTCAAGGTATAAACAAAGACTGCTAACAAATAACAGTTTTACAGACAGTCAAAAAAACCAAAACCAAAAACATCAGCAAACAACAACACCAACAACAACAAAAAAACCCCTATAGATTACATGAAGACAAACAAATGACGTATATTGATTGGATAAACGTTTACAACATACATAAGACGAATAAACATCATATATATGCACAAACCTATCAATACAACTAACACACCTATAAATGTGTCAATAGATTTAGCTAGGTAAAACAAAAACAAAAACACGTGTGAGTACTGAGTACACATATATGTACCCAGATATACATATACTGTAATACTGATAAAAATATATAATCTCACAGTACATAAATATACACAACTAGTATAACTCACATAATTAAACACAGCACATAAATCATACATAGTTTTACCAGTCAACAAGAAAACACAAGTCATGTAGGAGACAATTCATTCGTTATCAGAGAACAAACTACAACTTACGACAGCTACATATATATGAAACGGTAGCTTGAAAAACTCTGCTGGACGATTTTAAAGGGTTTAGAATAGAACGTAAGGACGGGTTTAAAATGCCAATACTTGCAAGTGAATTTAAAAATC
>JAVFBZ010011846.1:0-11979 GCA_032466195.1 Katharina tunicata | reverse complement strand
TCTGACAGTGTAGAAACGATCGTCCATATTGTGTGTTTTTTATGTCGATATACTTGTCTCATGTGCCACCGAAATAAGTCGAGTATCACAGTTTGAATGAATATGTAGACACTACAGACATGGGGTGCTCTAAGATGTTATGGTGTAAAAGAGGCGGAGGTTTGGTTCCAGAAAATGAAGTTATAGCTTATACATAAGCCGCGGTTACACGTTCAAAAAATGGTTGGTCTGAGCCGGATCAGATTTGTGTTTGCGGTTACACGGGCAGAAAAAGGTAGACTAAATCTGATCCGGATCAGAATAGTCCGCCTTTTTTGGCCCACCAAATTTGATAGGTAAACAATAATCCGCATCAGTTTAGTTCACCTACAGGTAGCGTTCTTGGAATGCCGTGACGTTTTTCCATTGTGTCGCAGCTCACTCAAGCTAGCTGGCAGTGTGCCAAGATTCCCTCGACACTTGCTGACAGCGTTGTCAAAACTGTCGTGTAACCGCAAACCGTCATTAATTGGCGAACACAAAATCCCAGCCCTGATGCAAGTGTAACCGCGGCTTTAGTAAGCCAAACTTATTCCTCCTGGTGCAATTACTAATGTATGTAACGTATTTTTCAGAACATCACAAATATTCACAGCCGTGCAGATTTACCAACATAAATAATCTATTCATAGGCAGCTTTCACTAAAATATGAAAATGGGTCACGAGGGTAAATATCCAGTACTCTGACATAAATAAGGTAACCACTCACCAGTATTTGACAAACCGAGGTAACACGACCGACGTCTGTAAATTCACCCGTGGTCAAATTAATGTCTTTCACCACTGTATTGTTCTCAGCAGGAATAAAATGCGAGAAAAGGACATGGTTGTTATCACGAACTCGAATCACCTCCGATCCTAAATGAAACGAAAGTAACAAGGCACATTTCTTTTGATTGTATCGAATAGAATTGTATCAGTACCAGGTCGTCTGCAAAGGTAAGCGGTTGTCAAGTTCCAACAATGATGGCAGTTATGAATGATAAAGATGAACGATACAGTAAGGATCAAGATATACACGAATATTTCATTTCCAACAAAACGGTAAATGTGAAAATTTGAACATCATTGAGAGATAGGAGTGGCACGAAGTGATCACGGTTATAAAATGATAGTAAATATATGGCCCTAAAGAACTGGGACGACAATACCTGTCATGTCCTGGATTATTGTTTAGGAATCTCCATATTAGCTCTTTATACCATTTCAACTTACCAACACAAAATCCCATATCAAAGCCAGGAAATGACTTGACAAGCTTCCCTGATTTCAGGCTAAACACTTTAAATGAACAAATGTTTTCTTGGTATTTATCCGCTTCGTAAATGAGACATGGAATTTTCCCGTCATTTGTAAGTTCTGTTTGAATAATGAACTTGGAGGCATCCTGGCCTGGTTTTAATATGTCCACTTTCGTTATCCCGGTGTTGTCCTTTTTGTACTGTTCCACGTCAAGAATGAGGAAACGGCCAAGACCACCTCTCTTTATGACAGCCAGTTTCCCAGAGCCTGTGATCACCAAATAACAGTTTGACATATTATTTATTCAGCACAATATAAAGACAAATCAGTATACATCATTGGAACTGGTACAGACAGTGCGCACATAAAGCAGGTGAGGGTTGGTTTTATCTAATTGTTAAAACGGATTGGTGTTTCATACGACAAGGGAAATCTGTCGAGTGTATAAGCCGCTGTTACACGGCCAACATTTGGTGGGTCTGAGTCGGCTCTGATTCGGATCAGATTTGTGTTTGCGGGCAGAAAAAAGTGGACTAAATCAGATCCGGAACAGGATATATAGCCGCGGTTACACGGCCAAAAATTGATGGGTCTGAGCCGGCTCTGATCCGGATCAGATTTATGGTTGCGTTTACACGGACAAAAAAAGGTGGACTACATCGGATCCGGATCAGAATAGACCACCTTTTTTGACCCACCAATATGGGTGGGTAAACAATAATCCGCATCAGTTTAGTTCACCTACAGGCGGCGTTCTTGGAATGCCGTGACGTTGTCTTGGAATGCCGTGACGTTTTTCCATTGTGTAGCCGTTCGCTTACGCTAGCTGGCAGTGTGCCAAGATTCCCTGGACGCTTGGTGGCAATCCTGTCAAAAATGCTGTGTTACCGCAAACCGTCATTAATTGGCGAACTTAAAAAAGCCAGCTCTGGTGCGGATCAGAGCCGTGTAACCGCGGCTTATGTCTCTTATCTACACAGATATAAAACAGCAACGAACCGATAAAGTTCAAACAATCTTGTACCTTTTATTAATCAAAACTCACCAGCTCTTCCGGTATTGTATCAACCAATCATAGAAGTTAATGTGACTCGTACATTTCGTAATAAGGAGTATTTATATAATTATGTAGAAGTCCTACAAATATAACTATAACAGTATCCGTAATATGACTTTATGTGTATAAAAGAAGTTTCCGGTGGCTGCGGAGCTGGCGTAAAGGTTTCTTTCCAGTTAGCCACCGTTCACCAGCAAGGCAAAAATCGCCATATATTTAACTACTCTTAAGTACAACATCAAACATCAATTAAATAGATAAATAAATAAATAAATAAATAAATCGAATTTTGGAAATTTGGATATCCTATACTAAAAAACTGTATTTTGGGGTTTAAAAAAAATCGTACTTTTTGGTCCCATGGTTTATAAATCATTACTTTTACCACGAATTTATATATGAAACCTGTATAGTCATTCAGACCTAGTAACATACTGACCTGGTTATGAAAGCAATTGGTTGAGATTTGTTTTATATCTCTCGTTTATCAGTCAACCTTTGACGTCTACATTATATTAAAGTCAGTTGTGTTATCAAGCAAAAACTGTACTAAAAGTGCACTAACTTAGACACATGATATTGTTCCATACCACATAAGTCGAATTTTCGACATGGCATTACAGATAAATGCGACATTTGCCAGTCGTATACGTATAGAGTTCACCGAGCTGTCACCCTAAATATTAACACCTTTTGTTGATTTTAGTTGCTCTATAATGTCAAATTTGATTATCCCAAACACAAAATTCACTGTTTCGCATTTTACTATACCTATCGTGCCTTTAGAATAATGAACTAGTCAAATAAATTAAATTATTTCAAAGTGTTTGTGTAAAACTGGTGCATACATTGACTTATATATTGGCATGCGATCCATCTGTGTCGTAATCATACACGCTTGAATGCCGCGTGTAGTGTATCCATTCTAAAATAGAGAATCAAACCATTCTCCGTGCATAACCGTCAAGTCTTTCACTCTAAGGTATTAATTGACCATCTTGTTGTTCACCTGGAAAGAGTTATCCCTCTTTGCTGTTTGTGAAAAGTAAGTTTATATATGTGATTACATGGTACTGCTTAACGATTTCATCTTTTATTTCCTGCCTTTTACAGACTTTAAATTGAATCGGTCCTAAATGTCAACTTTTTTACTCTGTTTAATTTTAAATAAGTTGGTAGCAAAATATAAAAGATTCTTTCTCCAGTGCAATTTTTTCCTGTCATTACATTAGTGCTAGTATTCTTCTCAATCTGGAGAAACGTATGAACCTATTTTAGTATGGTAACATATTATACTATACACAGGTGCGGCTCTTCACTTGGTATAAACTATTTGTAAAAATACACACATATTAAGCAGATTCTCAATTCATTGTTCTGGTATTGATTTACATATATTATCCTGTTATACAAATTATAGACATCATCATGTGCGTTAAGTATTTTCCGATTATTAAGTGCAATTAAATGACTATAAGGAGATATACAAGTTTGGCTCAAAACGTTCAAATGCGTCTTAACCGATTAAATAATTATGCAGAATGGCTTGGTTCGTTGGAAAAACATATCACAGATGTATTTTACATCACATGTTAAATAACTTTTGTTCAATTCGAAGTCATTTGGGTATATTTTGTAGGGTAAAATATCCCTATTTTAGCGCCTCTCAGATATTCATATTTTCCGCCAATACTTGGAGAGTTACGCCATACATGACACTGTGAGCCAGGAAGCCATTATACATAATTCATAATGCATAATGGTTTGCGTGAACACTACGTCAACTTACCGCTACAAATAATGGCTACCGTCGTGTGGATGCAAAACAAGTACAAGAAGCGTGGCAGCTTTTTTCTTACCTTGTCTATCAATCTAGTGGTTAAGGGGATAAATGTTAAATCAAGCTTCAAATAATTGGCAGCGTA
This sequence comes from Katharina tunicata, assembly GCA_032466195.1. Taxonomy (NCBI): domain Eukaryota; kingdom Metazoa; phylum Mollusca; class Polyplacophora; order Chitonida; family Mopaliidae; genus Katharina; species Katharina tunicata. The sequence goes on along the minus strand of JAVFBZ010011846.1, from coordinate 7,715 downwards.
TCATGATTTGAAGTTGGGATGTGTCACAGAAAAAGGACTTGTTGTAACCAATGTAGTGAAAGGCAAACGCAGGCCTCCTCCAGGATGAAACACGGGACCCGCAACCCACCAACAGGCACACAATCTGCCAATTGAACTAGAGCGACTTACAGCAGGCCTAATGTCGGCGCTCCAAAAATTTACAGACACTTTTTCTACCGAAGATCTAGCCTTTTCTTACATGATCTTAATATCGTTCGTGCTCAAATGTGACTTCTATTTTCACAGTTTTCAACACAATGACCGGTGTAGACTTCAGAGACAATACTAAACCGTCAGATGACTTCAATGGCACGTACTCTACAGTGAGTAATGACCAGTTAGACTCAGCTTGGTCAAGTTTTCTTTATCTTTCTTGGGATACATTGAATGTATTGTGGTTAAAAATTGGATTGTATGTAGATTGCCTGACATTTATTATCTTGTGTTACGTTGCAATGACCAGGCCTTTTGTTTTGTTGCTTTTTACACACGCGGTATTTTGACACACCTCAGAGAGCCCTTTTCTGGGGGTATCTTAGAAAAACTTATTTGTTTATGTCTGTAGTTGTTAAAGCTTGTTTTTGAATAATGAATGGGTGTCTCTTTTTCTCTTTCACTCCATAATGCATAACTAAAACTACTTTGAATCGAGGTCGGAATCGCAATATTCAATCGTAATTTTCGCATACACAAATGTTGTATATTTTGCAGCACGTATTTGCTAAGAGGGCTATTGATATCATCTCTCAAAGTGATCCAGATGGTGACCCGTTGTTTATGTATCTACCATTCCAAGCTGTACATTTACCCTTGGAGGTGAGGTGAACATTTGAAAGTTTTCTTTTCGACATTTTCTTTAGAATAAATCACCGTTTGACGTTTATATAAATTATGTTAAAATAAATGAGTACTATTCACTCGAGGCTACTTTTCCATGGTGTTACTACACATGCTAAATGCAAACTAAAAATTAAGCGAATCACGAACGATTAACAATAATTCATGTAGGTTTGGATGACTGGCTCGTGTTTTGCAATATTTAAGCTACGCTGTGGTGTGAAAATTTGACAATTTTAACATTTTATAAGTCTATATATTTGTTTTTTTGATTTGGGGTTTTACGCTCGAACAAAAGGTTATTTCGCTCATAAGTGGGCGTGTCCGCCCAATGGGTGAAGGAGACCACGCTGGCATAAAATAAGACACTACAGTGCACGTGCAGGACGAAGAACAGGACTACACAACAAATTAGCTTCCTGTTGTTATTGAGCTCAAATAGCACATGGGCCGGCGCGGGAAACTCCTGTCCAACCACCTGCTTTAAAGGTCTACAACTGTCTCATACATGCAGCGTTCAGCATGCAAGGTTCTACTCACAATGGAAATAAAATGCAGTGAAATGGACAGACATAACTGATAACAAATTTAATCAGCGATTTTGTTATGTTAACTTAAAACTTATTTAATTTATTTCTAAAGTTTACGTTTAACTTATTGAAACAAAATTCATCTCCAATATGATTAAAACATTCAAAGCATAGTAAAAACTTTTTTAAAATTCAGATTTTGTGATATACAACATTATGTTTAATGTATTTAATTGCTGAATTGAAGTCAAAAGTTCTTCATGGAATTGCAAATGTAGAACTGTCACACCTGTAAAGTCATCCGATACTTGATGTTATTAGGCTGATACCCAGTTTAATACCCAAAACACCCTCATGACCCTTTGGTTCTTTGGCGAGGTTTAATTTTTGAAAGAGGTGACTGTGACACAGATGGTTTCGCGTTAAAACCACCAGGTCATTTCTGGAAATTTAAAGTGAATAATGATATGATCTTGTAGCATGATCTTCACCGTCTACCAGTGTACCAGATGTAATGTTTCTTTGCTTTGTATACCGCAGGTTCCTAAGCAGTACGAAGATATGTATTCAAATATCGAGAACCAGGATAGAAGGGTGTACTGTGGTATGTTGATTTTTCCCCGTTTTTTTTTTAATACACACAGGAGTCGAAAGAAATGTGTTTTAATTAAAGATTTATTTATAAAGAAATTTATATCTTCATTGCCAAAGGTATTTCGAAGAGGCATCTTCAAGGTAGAGAGACATTCTATCATTCACATTTATGTTTCCAGTGAGTATCTGGTATTAATTTAGTCACCGCCAAATCAGTTCTGCTGTTTTTAATAAAAATTATAATTCGAAATGGACATTCAGCTTTCACTTTCGAATAAATCGAATAAATTATCCTGTAGAAATTTATTAATTAATTATCACCACATGCACTGTTTTTGTTTATATATCTCAATGATATGTTATATATTGCTAAACATTATGCAAATTATAAAAATTAACAAAGTCGTATTTATATAATTCCTTATTATATTATGGTTGATCATAAACCAAAGTAATTTTCGCATAATAAAATTGTTTTTGCACCTAGGAATGGTATCTGCCATGGACGAGGCTATCGGGAATATCACGCAAACTCTTGATAAATATGGCTTTCTTAATAACACTTTAATTGTGTTCACAGCGGATGTAAGTTTGATGGTTGTCATATATTTTGTTGGTGTTGTTTTTTTTACTATTGGTAGTACAGATTTATGTGTGTGCGTTTGTGTGGCTGTGTCCTTTCGGCCCCTCTCTACGCACTTTTTTTCTGCCGGTAATTTCGTTCGCTATATTGAATGTACTGCGCACATTATCTCGGACGTGATACGACCATCGCCATTTAGGCCGGAACCTTTTCACTGCCTTTGGGTCAAACTGCCAATGTAAACATATTCCCCTGTTTCCATTTGCTCAAAATTTACTCCTAAATTAAATAAAGTGCATCTAAAGCCATATGAAATTCGCTCTATTACCCTATGTTTTATTACGTGTTAATTGTCCATACGGCGGTAAATAGGCTTCCGGCGAACAAAATGTACCATTTTGATGCATATTTATACACCTATCACGGCCGAGCTGAGTGATGGCAGCCAAATAACGAAAAATCACGCGAGGTTTTGACGATTGGGCTATAGCTTTCTTTGTTCAACATCCCCTTTCTCCGGTACCTTCCAATTATCGGCTTTTGTGAAACGACAGGCCATTTTTTTTTAGCTACATAGCGGTATATTTACCGCTGCAGACAATACTTGTATCGCGTGTAGATAAATGTATCCAAAGTACATCGATAGTACATCTATTTTCAAAATGCCTAGTCATTACATACAAGGTCCGTCAACAAAGTGACTCATCGGACCGTTTTATACAAAAGGTCGCTATACGTGATTTCTTTTCTTCGTATTTCAATAAGCAAAACTATCGATTTGTAGCGTGTATATGCCAACAAAAGAAAAAAAAGAACTACTGAGTTATTCATTTACTTGTTAGTGTAATCAGTAAATATAATTTGGAGTTATTACAATAAGAATTATAACTTGAATTAAAAAAATTAACACCCAAGATTTTGTTCTTTAAAAAAATTTAAATTAAATTACAGTTTAGAGGCCATATCAATATTTTATAGGCTATTATACGACCACAAATAAAGGCCCGACTTCTTGTTAACTTGAAGGTAAATAAAAAAAGCTTTCTCTTGTTTACTGTGGATCAGAATGGTGGGCCCACATACGCTGGAGCAAACAATCTTCCACTCAGAGGTGGTAAAGTCACTATCTGGGAAGGCGGTACCAAAGGTGCAGCGTTTGTCTACAGTCCAAGTTTATTATCTAAAACCGGATACGTAAATACAGGGTAAGGAATAACTATTTATCTCTTAAAACTAGAATCAACTGTTTTTAAATTTTGTACATTTCTTTTCTCCTTTTTGGTATACAAACTATGCATACGGTATCATGAATCCATTTGTAACATATGGCGATAGCACTTTGTGCCTCTAAAAATAGTTTTTCTAATAGAGTTTTTGTTTGGTTCCACCAATACAATCTCATGATTTGTAGGCACTTTTGTGTTAATTTCCAAGAGCTTTGTACCTATATAATGCTGTCCGAATGAGGCACGTATAGATTGGACGAATGGTACATTAATACAATTTTCGTTTATTTTGAGAACCGATAAGAACCGTTTTCTTACATTATTTGTGTAGATAGAAGGATGCATTTCGATCATATGTTAGGGTTAAAAGGGAAGACTCTTATGGAACAGCATTTATTTGCTTTCCTTTGTGAGAACCCATTAGAACGTAATTATATCCATATATCCATCTTTGCTAACCAACAGTTTAATTCTAAGCTCCGTGCTCTACATGTCCATATATTATTTTATCAGGATGATGCACGCTATAGACTGGCTCCCAACACTTTTAACAGCTGCTGGAATGAAAGAAGGTATGAGCTATGCGATCTGTATTAAACTACGCATTGCTGTAATATATATAGATATATATATATTTTTGTATAAATGTAGAGAAAGACAAGTTTGCTTGCCTCCACCGGGATTCGAATTCTGGTCTCTGTCTAGCACACTGGCACAGGGATATCAACAAATTAAAGTCGATACATTATCTCATGTTCTAGATCAATTCTCAGGGACAAGTTTCTAGATAGACCTGAATCTCGAGTTGTTCTGGATAACCTAAAGGCGCATTTCGAGAAAAGGCAATACATGTAACATGTAAATTGTGAAGATAAATATGTTGCAAATATGTAACACACATAGATATTAGGTATGAGTTGAAATAAGCACAACCTGAAAAATGCATCGTTTAGAGTTAGTAGTAAACCCATTAGTCTACCAGATGAAGATGAGGTCCTGAAATAGGTATTACAGGACATGCATTTGGTAAACTGATATATATATATTTTTGTATAAATGTAGAGAAAGAAAATGTATATATTTGTATAACGAGTAATCACATATACAGAGTGATGCGGCCACTCGTAATTTTCTAAATACACAGGAGATATCAGATCATGAGAACACTGTATGCCAATATATCAAGTTGGTGTACAGCCTCGTATTCTCATGATCTCGTCCAAAACCTTTTACGAAAATACGAGAAGATAAACGATATTATGTGATTCAGTTTTAAATATCGCCTCGCGTTTTTGCGATCCCACTTTGAATGTTTGCGTTCTCGTGTGCCGTGCAGATCGCGACATACATGTATGAGGCACACGAACGCGGGAATCGATCGCGTTTTCGTGCCTTGTGTTTAGTCTCGGGTATGCAAGATGATAGATTTGAGGTGGGCAGAACGCGAGATGCAAGTGGAGAGAGGAGAGATTTTGTTATTTCTCGCATTCTTGTGTCAGGTGTGTTTATGCTACAAATTGCGATTGTTTGGTGCATATTGGACCTACGCGTCTTAGGTTAGGTAGGCTACGGAGACTGATAGGGGATAGCGTGTATATAATCCCAGTAAGAAAGTAGGGACATTTTTGTGACATTATTTTAATGGTAAATCTTAAATAGATTGGTTATATCAAGAGAAATTGTACAGGGCGTGACACTTGATTTATTCTGTCGATGTCGGGCATTCGATCAGGCCTTGTTGATATTGTTTTAAAATAGGCAACATTTTGTGGACACCAAATCTTCATTAAATGAGTGAAATATTAATTCAGATATTAATACACAATTCGTTGACGAACATCCTTCGCAAAAATATACACAAATAAACGTATTTACTATAACAAACCATTATCAAATCATATCAAATCGTAATTTTTATGAGCGGGTGGTTGAGCGAATAGCCAATACTATCATTTATATCTATGTTGTTTCTTATCGTATTGTTTATTAATTTGCACCAACAGATGATATGGATCCTAATATGGACGGTGTGAATCAATGGGACATGATCTCTAAAGGGGCTCCCTCAGCCAGGGATGAGTTCGTGTATAACCTGGATCCCTTAATCCCGAACGCTGGCATCAGGTAATCTAAGCTAATCTTCCACTACTTTTTTTTTAACAAAAAAATGACGACTGAGATGGATTTTTAACTTCTGAGTATATTGAAAATTCCTCTGAGTCTTCATGTTTTTGTTCTGTACCCAGCTTCTAAATGCCGCTTAAACAAGATACTTTCTTTTTGTTTGTTTATTTCCGATGAGACTATGTCCCAATCACAGAACATCATTTGAACTTTGTTTACATCCTCATTCAAGGATTTAATTAATTATCAGTGCTTTTATAACATTGTGTTAAAAGTTTAACTATGTGATTCAGCACAGATATAAGAAAGTTTGGCAACTAACCTCATCTTGTAATTCGTAAGCTCACGTTTTGGCTAGTTATAGTTGCAAGATTTTCTTTTTGTACAATAATTCAGAAATATATAAATAAATATATAAAGCAATTACACGGTGCGATTTGTAGTTTCATTTTCGGGGGATTCGTACAGCTGCCCAGAGAAAAGACGAGTGTTTTTTTTAATAGTTATTTTATTTTATTCATGTTCTGTTTTTTTTTTCCTTTTTACTTAGGTTAAAAATTACGACACAGATGGTACCACCCGTGTGAAAGTTATTTATCGCCCTTGTGAAAATTCATTTCCACCCATGTGGTTATTTTCCGTCTGTTTTGAAATGATATACATGTACATACATTTATTGCGGGTGGTACGGTTGGAGCCTCTTGTGCCTTGGTGCTCGCTGAGGCAAAGGGCATTAGAAGCCAATTTGTTATGGTGTCCTGTAAACGCACTGTGACGTCTTATATCTCGTTGGCGTCTTTTTTGTTGCTTTCCATCACTGATTGGGCCGGAACGCAGTCAAATATGTGAAATAATAATAATAATAATAAAAATAATAATTTTATCCAGGCTCGTTGTCCATATACAGTTACATGTATGTGCAGTTTAAATGATGAAAAAACCAACCACATTCATATAATAATAAAAAAAAATTTATTGGTAGTGTATCGGCGCTACTCGTAAAAAAAAAACGCAGTCTTATTTAGAGTGGAAACCGCGTTTAGCTCTGTTCTATACTTACTATGCCGGCTTGTAGAAGATGGGGCAGAAGAATCCACACGGGTGGTATTTAATTTCCATCCGTGTGAAAACTCTTCCGTCCGGATTGAACTTTTTTCCACACGGATGATAATCAATTTCCATCTAAGTCAAATATATAGGTAACCTGAATGAAGCGTATTTACCATCTGTGTGAAAAATATTTTTAACATGCACGAAAAAGGAAAAAAAAAAGCAAAATATCTATAAATAAAATGAAATTTAAAGAAAAAAATACGTGTCTTCTATGGGCTACCGTAGATGTATAGTGCCACGATATTTGTTAGGCCTATTAGAAATCGCATCATATGAATGCACCTTGAGAAGAGCTTCTGGTGTTTGCTGGGTTAAAGAGGATATGCCTGTTTGCATATTTAAACTACCAGTATTTGTTTTCAGGATTCAGTTATTAGTTTTGTCCCGAAATTTTGCTATCTGGAATATAAACCCGATGGCAGCTATCTCAAAACTGAAATTTGCACCAATTTTTGATCGTGTCAAGTTTGATGTTTGCGCTAATTGGTAGAAGATAAGCGTCTCTGGTAACCTTATATTAATAACTTAGATTAAAAAAAAACAAACTCTATAGACGTAAGCGTAACAGCTTCTTGTCATGTACATAATACATAATACAACAGCTCTTGGTGGCATAATTACTGGAATGAATAAATATATTGTGACTATAACTAAGTACAATATATAATACTATACACCTTATCCTAT
>JAVFBZ010011845.1:15808-30343 GCA_032466195.1 Katharina tunicata | reverse complement strand
GCACAGGAGGCTTCCACTCCACGACCTGCCTCTCAGCCCAGAGAGCACCAGGGCACAGGAGGCTCCCACTCAACCACCTGCCCCTCAGCCTGAAGAGCACCAGGGCACAGGAGGCTCCCACTCAACCACCTGCCCCTCAGCCCGGAGAGCACCAGGGCACAGGAGGCTTCCACTCCACGACCTGCCTCTCAGCCCAGAGAGCACCAGGGCACAGGAGGCTCCCACTCAACCACTTGCCATCCAAGAAATGAGGTCATAAACATTGGTGGCCAATATGGCTAAATATTTGACAGTTGAAGTTTGTACATACTATCTCAGGGATGGACAGTTGGGTGTATAATAACTTGATTTATTAGACTAAGGAGTCTTGGGACTATACATGTGATATGATTGTTACTTTGTCACAATATACCTATTCAATTCCAACTTGTATAGCTTAAAAAAATTAGGTTACAATAATATGGAAGGGGTCCTTAAATTCAGCCACGCATACTAATTGTTTTCCAGGAGTCAACATGCCTTTCTATTAAAATTTGTTTTGTTTATATTCGTCTTATACGGTTTAATATATAAATCCTAGGCTGAGAGCTTCAACGCTGGCATCTCTGTATTCAATTTATTTCAGGATCTTACTGGCTTAGGCCAGCTTCCAAGTAACAGCAATATAATTTATAATTTTGATGGAACAATGCTATGACTTCAGGGTCAATGTCACATTTATTTATTTGTTTAACAGAAATCACAAAGGCATTTCACTTCTATAAAGACTTTCCATTATTTGGATAGTGTTAGTTATCTTGAATAAGTAATTCAGTGTGTGAAAAGACTTTATTTCAGTGAGAGAGAAACAACTAATCAATAGGGACCCGAGTACAACAACACTGTGACCTTGGAAGCCACTTGTGAAGTCAAGAATTCGTTGGAGGTCGTTTTCCGAATGGTTGACAATTTAGTCAAAGGTCAATGGTGGTATAGGAATTGTTCAACCAGCGTTTCATGAATTCCACATGAAAGCCAGGTTATACCACCCAGCTTGTTACCCGGTATATACAGCTACATAATCACCCACTTCCAAGCATGTTAAGTAGTTAACGTTACTAAAAGGTAACATGACTTTATTAATGATTGATTGATTGATTGGTGTTTTACGCCATGCTCCAAGGTATTTCATTTTTATGTGAGCGCAGCGTATTCTAACAGTAAGCAGTGACAAGTAACACCAACAAAAATGAGAGGTTACTTCCAGAGCTACATCTGTTGGAGAAATAATGTCCTCTAATACAAAGTATTATAACATGAATGTATTGATTAATTGGTGTTTAAAGCCATGCTCAAGAGTATTTATTTCACTTATATGACAGCGCTTTATTCCAACAGAAGACGGCGACTTTAACACAGCCTAAAAATGTGAAGTCATTTAAGTATTATCACTGTTGGAAAGACAATGTTCCTCCAGTGCTTAGTATGACAGCACAAATATAATCTGGAAGCATACTGCCCATAGCCAGAGGTCTAGCATGAATTTAAGCTCAAAACATACTGCCCTAAGCCAGAGAGAGGGCTGGATTATAATGAAATACGACTGCTAGTAATAAATTAGAATCTGTGACTCCTAGACTGGCTAAGATGTAAAATATTAGACTCCCATATAAAGAGGAGACCAATAAGTGCCCTTAAGTAGAAAGCAGCCACTATTATTTTTATATAATGGCTGTGGATCATTGGTCTTTTGTAGAAAACTCTGTAGGTAATAAGGAGCTTTGCTAGCTCTTCTTTTAAATAATAAATAAACGTTTTGTTCATTTATTATTAAGGTGAGATCGAGTCAACATACCTACATACACTGAAAATGATTGCAACAAAGTCGTAAGAGTAATAAGCAAATATTGAATTGCTTGGGTGTATTAAGATAGAGAAAATGGATCTACATGTGAGGTATTAGTCCTAAACCTAATCAGTCATGTTAAGTCACTTTAAGTGTTTAGCTCTTTTGGAAAGATAAAGTTCCTCCTGCGTTCAGTGAGATGACATGGGTGTAAGCTTTCAGCATTCTGCCGTTAGCCACATTAATAGGGAAGAGACGAAATTAACTCTTATTTGATATTTGATTTAGGTCACCATTTACACTCTAAAAATCTCAACAACAAAAATTTCTATAAAGAGCTGACATAGATACATGTGTTTGATGAGAACATGTCATTTCATGATAATACATGAATAAATACATGTCTTCATCAGACATATAAATGAAGGCAATGTCAAAATAAATAAAAAATATCTATGTCATGATTCATTAAAAGCATGACAACAAAAATACATCATGAAAGAAGTCTGAAATGAAGTCATGTTTAGACATGCTCTTGGTTTTAGTTAAAATCGTGAAAATGATATGGCTATTTGATAGTATGAAACAATTGTTACGGTGCATGTCTCGAATGTTTACATGTATAGAAACCACACGAGAATCTTTCTGGTTGTTCACCTATACCTGCATTTAAAGGGGATAGAAGAAAGGAGATGATTAGTATTTATCTGATAGTTGGGGGGGGAATCTACACTTCTTAAAAACATTTTGGCTTGTCGCGTTAATCTTGAGTGATAAATTTAGGTGGTGTCACCAACAAGAAACATGAGACAAATTTGCTCGTCTTTTATTGCTCGTAGAGCTATTATCTGGCTTGAAGGAGCTAACAGAAAATATTGGGGTGATTCTAGGGTATCACATTTCCAGAAGTCTTTTATCAGGTTTGAGTTTAAGGATATACCAAAATAAAAGCTGCTATAATTTGTCCCTACTTCTCTGTAGGCTAGCCCCAGGACAGCTGTACCGTGGCAGATGTTATACCACTTAACATTGCACAATCTGTAAAACACGATTTTCAGGTAGATAAACACACACACAAAATTCTTTTCATTTCAGATACGGCTTGTGTGTCCTTCGCTGTACCTTGTATACCGTAGGTTCGAATCACCCTGTTGAACTCGGGCCATTATATTAGAAAAGGTAACTGGTGGCTCTGACAAGCTGCAGGGTAGTTTTTATGAGGTTTCTTCATGATTTTCCACCATAAACCCTCAGCGTTTTTGTCATATAAGTGAAATACTCTTGAGTATGACATTAAAAACCAATGAAATAAATATTTCAGACAGACACTTGTTATAGATGACATGTCTCAATTGATAATGCTTGATTTTTTTAATTTATGTTTTTTGTTGTTGGTTTTTCTTTCATATGTTTTATAAATAGATATTTCATGATGATAGATATCAAATTACATAGACATAAACACTCTTCCCCATAAAAGAAAGAGTAACATTTAGGCTACATGTACTTATTTAAGCATATTAGCAGACATGAAGCACCATAAGTATGTCATTCAGAACAGGATTGGAGGTGAAACAATAAGAAAAATGAAAAATAGAGCAAACTTTTAATTAATTGTTTTATCTTAATCAATTAAACCTTGATGAGAATCCCTAGATGATTCAATTTTTTAAGAAAAGTTTTCGAGCTATCCAATTATCCTCCACACAATTGGGGACTTCAATTAAATGTTCACACACTAAAATCCACTCAAATGATTCTCTTAATAAGTAGGTCTGATAATATTAACCAAGCTCACCACAAACCTCAACTGTCCTCCCAAACTAATTAATTGGGTCAAGTGCTGACAACCTATTTTGACATAAGACCGCATTATCTAGGCCCTAAATGAGTCATAGTCTTTTTTTTTCACCTGTCCTTTTTTAAGATAAGCTTTACAGTCTAAATATAGCACTATTTTATTTAGCTATCAAAGTTTAGTTGTTATATTTGTGGTAAAACTGATAAAAATCTCTGATTATAAATGTACAGTTACATGGATGGGTATCTTAGATAAGATTGATTCAGATTCAATACTCTACTGCTCTATTCAGAAATGTAGGCGTTTAAATTGCGTCTCTTTAAAAGAGAGACATTTATAATTAGCACCCCTTCATTGACATTTACTACATCGTTATAAAACTATAAAGCTTGGTAGGTAATGCATACTTTCAAAGGTTGTCTAAAAATTAAGTACCCTCACTCAGTGTTTGACACTGAACTAATCACACTGGCACAGGGATATCCACTAATTAAAGTCGATAAATCATCTCATGTTCTAGATAAATTATCAGAGACAAGTTTCTAGATAGACCTGAATCTCGAGTTGTTCTGGATAACCTACATGTAAAGGCGCATCTCGAGAAAAGGCAATACATGTAACATGTTCATATATCTATAAAGAGTAATCACGCTGGCATATTAATATACATGTACTCAAATGTTGAGGGTGCCACACAGTGACGCACCAGCTGCCACAGACTGCTTTCTTTGAGTATCAATTCAATGAAGAACTATACTCAGCCCAATACAACACACCAGGCAAACTAGAACAGTAAGTAAGAGCTCAGACTGCAAACTGAGATTCAGGGAGAACAGAAGCTCCTCCTAATATTAAAGTCTTAGCATTGACTTGACTAAGGATTGATCCCACGACCACTTGCATGTGGAGCCCCGAAATATTGCCGCCATATACATGCAAGTGGAATACCCTTGAGGTCTACGTTAAAAAAAAATCAATCAATCAATCAATAAATCAACATTTAAGTAAAAATTGAAAACTGTCTATTAAAAGTATTGTAGATACTATTCCATCTTGATTTCATAAGCAAATTCAGAAAAACAGTTATAATATAATAATAGAATTTTGCAATAAATATGGCCAAATTATCCGGCTTGTCTTTTAAAAAAAAACCTTCTCCAAACCCATAAATTTTTATAAATTTCACAATCAATAATCTCAATAATCAATAATTTTCATGTCAGGAAAAATAAGGACTTCAACATAGGCTGATCATTCAAAAGAATTAACCTACAAAAATAGCCTAAAAATATTTAAACAAATCTATGTTCCTTTCAGTTTAAAGATTTATTTTTCAACAAAACAGCTTAGTCAATTACCAGGGAAATACGTTGGTTTTAAACATGCAGGGAGGTATTTAGTTATATCACACTGAACACTAAGTGCAAGGTCAAGCCAACATAACTAGATGGGTGGCCTCTTAAAATTTTATACCATAACCTTACTAAGGGAAAAGAAGTAAAGCTGGGTTTTGTATGAACCATGCAGACACAGTCTATTCACCCATCGACAGTCATCTAGACTACACCTACTTGGCTGTAAACGCACATCTTAAACAGATTAATAAACATATATGCGAAATATACCCCAAAAAATGCATTGGTTCCCTTTAAAGCCACATACGCACCCAAAATTAGAGTTTTTCAACAAATTTTACTTGCCTCCATTTTAACAACTTTTGAAGTTTGTTCTTTTATTAAAACCGTTAAATTGAAATGAAAACTATATGGTAAGTACGCTTTTACAAGCCAGGAGAAATCCTGCCTTAAACTGAATTTAAAATAAAGACGGCAGACCATTTTTGCTGATACATATCAATACTGCCTTTGATTGTTTGTTTGATGGCAATTTACGTCGTACTTAAGGTTATTTCACTCATATGACAGTGTGCCGGCCCACTCAGTGGAGAGAACTTCCTTATACCCCTTAGGCCAGGGAGCACCAGAGCATAGCAAAGCCTTTGATCCCACCGTGGCGAAGGAACTTGTATGCATTAAGTCAACATTGTTGGTAGTCAAACCTGGCCCAGATTTGGCAGCATAGTGACACATCCTCATTTAAATATTCTGGCAGAAGTCTTAATTTTCAGTTTGTTTTTTGTTTGCTTGTGTGGGATTTTAAGTACAGTGTTAATGTTGGTCTGCTGATTAAGCATGGGTGGCAGGCATTTGTCTGACACTGTGTATATTCCTGATTAAGCATGGGTGGCAGACATTTGTCTGACACTGTGTATATTCCTGATTGGGCATGGATGGCAGGCATTTGTCTGACACTGTGTATATTCCTGATTGGGCATGGGTGTCAGGCATTTGTCTGACACTGTGTATATTCCTGATTGGGCATGGGTGGCAGGCATTTGTCTGACACTGTATATATTCCTGATTGGGCATGGGTAGCAGGCATTTGTCTGACATTGTGCATATTCTTGATTGGGCATGGGTGGCAGGCATTTGTCTGACACTGTGTATATTCCTGATTGGGCATGGGTGGCAGGCATTTGTCTGACATTGTGTATATTCCTGATTGGGCATGGGTGTCAGGCATTTGTCTGACAGTGTGTATATTCCTGATTGGGCATGGGTGGCAGGCATTTGTCTGACACTGTGTATATTCCTGCATGGCTCTCTCTAAGCTATGTATTCTAATCATACATTAAGTTACTTACCTTTCCATATACTGAGTGCACAGTAGGAACAAATCCCAGACATAATTCACTATATTTGTAGGTCAATCCCAGACATAATTCACTATATTTGTAGGAACAAATCCCAAACATTATTGATTATATTTGTACGAACAAAACACAGACATAATTAATTCATTATATTTGTAGGAACAAATCCAAGACAAAATTCATTATATTTTTAGGAGCAAATACCAGACAAAATTCATTGAATTTGTAGGAACAAATACCAGACATAATTCAATACGTTTGTAGGAACAAATACCAGACATAATTCATTGAATTTGTAGGAACAAATACCAGATATAATTCATTACATTTGTAGAACAAATCCCAGACAAAATTCATTTTATTTGTAGGAACAAATCTGAGACAGAATTCATTATATTTGTATGAACAAATCCTAGGTATTCATTATATTTGTAGGAACAAATCCTAGGTATTCATTTTATTTGTAGGAACAAATCCTAGACATAATTCATTGAATTTGTAGGAATAAATCTGAGACATAATTCATTATATTCAGTACTTCCATTTAGTTATTCTGCAGGACCCACAGCATGTTATTCATACAACATGTCATTGGAGGAGCCTAAACAATACTTCCTCTGAATAAGGCTAACCAAAACAGCTTGGTAATCAATGTACGTGAAAAACTCATCAGATATGTGTAGAGTTTTTTATATGCTGGCATGGTAAATCTTTAAAAAGGTGTGTTAGTTTTTTAGTGAATAACAACATTTTTGTTCATCAGAAAGATTTTTATCATGGCCCAATAAAAAAATAATTTTCGGTGCTGTTCTCAGAGTATATTGTTTTCATCGGAACGCTTTCATGAAAAAAAAATGCTGGTTTACAAGTTATTGTGAATTCTACAGGTAGGCCAATATACTCTGTTAAATAGCTACACTTATAGGCCATTAATTAGACAGCCATATCTACAATCACTGAATACGATCAACTGGGTTTCTTCAATTATATTTACTTTCAAGGACAATTACTGCAAAAAAATAACATATTTAAAAATAAATCAGAAAAAGTGTGTCCAGATCTGATAATATTGTCAAGTGAAAATAGGAAAAGATGACTTTAACTATAAATATTAATCAGTTATTATCAAAGATTGATGGAGAGAGTCTTATAAAGTAACTAAGAAGTGCGTTTTTACCTTTTAAAAAATGAAACAAAAAATGAATTAGATATGGATTTTATGTCATATTTATGGTTGTTTCAATATAAGTAACAGGTGAAAAAATAGAGACGGATTGCAAACATAGTGCAACATTTCAAAGTGATAAATCCACAATACAAGACTATAGTGTACAAAAAGTTGAATGGGTAGAATTCAGACATTAGTTTTTTACCAGACAGAACAAAATGTTGTCCGAGTTCCTCTGACTACATTTCCATTAGGTAAGTCAAACCACAACATTTCAGATAATAATCAGTATAAATCCAGGTACAGGTAGAAAATCAGGACTACACTACAAATCGGCTTCTTGATGCCCCTTATCTCAGGGCACAGGAGGCTCCCTCACAACCACCAGCAACATAACTGGTAGCCCAAAACAAAAAAACACCTGTCTTTGTTGCCATGGACATTATAAAACAAAAAAAAAAACCTTTTATTAATTGACCATTATTTTAACATTGAAGAGTTAGGAGGGGTTAGATAGGTACACCTTCAGGTAGTATAGTAAGACGAAACTGTACCCAATAACCTTAATTGTATTGATATCTAACAGTAACTTACTAATGAACCAGAAAGAAAAAGCCTTCAAACGATAACATAAATCAAATTGACACGAGGGTTGAGATAATTAGTACAGTTTCTAGCAGGCTAAAAAGTAAGCAGTTTTAAGCCGAACTTTCCTTACAAATTTGATGATTGTATCATAACAAGCTAATTGTTCAGTTTCAAGTCAAAACTTTCCTAACAAACTGGAAGATTGTATCATAACATCGTAATTGTATTGTTACAGCGAACTACAATGGCACTTGTGACGGCATATCTTAGATGTCCTGATTGAGATGTTATTGTACTCATATCCACTTGAATCTTATCTCAAAAATACTTAATTTGTTCATTGTGTGCCAAAAATAACAAGGCAGAATGTATGCCAGAGTTCAGAGTCAGAAGGGAGACATAAACAATTAATGACAATGACTTATGCGTAATATCCAGAAATGATTAGAGTAAGAAAAATGAGCACGAGACTTTGTACATGTTATATCAGTAGTTGGATGTCTAAATGTCTACTTGAAAACCCTTGAGATAGTCTGTGGTAGACTGTCCCTTGAGTAAGACCTCGTTAGAGTGTTAATATCTATGCCAATAAGCCTGGGCTCCGATACCTGACACCCTTGCCCAAAGTACTGTTACCAGTGATGATAAGATGGGGGTAGTGTTTTTACCCTTTATTCACCCAAGCACACTGTCTTCCCATTCAACATTCTTCCAGCCAACAACCTCTGAACTTTAACACCTTTTGACCTGTCTACTGAATCTTGTAACTGTCTCCAGACATGACCTGTGACCTCACAATGGGGTCAAGGTTGTTAAGTTGATCATAAAAAAGCTGTTAGCCTCTGTTATCATTAGCGAAAAATTGTTTCTCTGGTTAGTAATAGGACCCTAACTGGATAGAGTTAGTCTGCTTATTGTAAACAACAACAGCGCTCTGTCACATACAGGCTACCTCTTCCTTATTTGGAGTTTCAGGGAGTCAATGAGTACCACATGACAACTACCTCACAGTGAGCCTGGGCCAACTTTTGAAGGGTCTCTACATGTGACATCCACAAACAGGCAATCCCATTTACATACATGAACATAGAACTGTTAGGAGTTTGTCTGACAGGATTCTTACCCCAAAATAAACCAGTAATTCCACTGGTGAAAACAGCAAGCTAGCCAAATGGTTGAAGGAAAGAAACCACCTTCACTGCTGTACCTGAGCCTAAAAGATAAATGGTTGTTTGCTTGATAAGGGTTTTAAGTACATGTAGTACTTACAGTTATTTCACTCACATGCCAGTCAAAACGGTTGACAGAATCCACTCTTATTTCATATCAGGTCTCAATATGGCTTGTTTAGTTGCTTGACGTTGTGGTTTCGAAGTGGGCCATTTTGCAGATCATTTGTATGATAATATACGGTCTCATTAAAATCAGTCATAACATTCTGGATACCTGATTTAGGGTTTCCCAAAAATCAGAGAATTCATCTTGATTTATAACATCATACTTCAGGGTATGTCACTTATAACGTGGCTTTGGTGGAAACTCTTGTAAAAACCTTTAAGTTGTTCAAGTTATATAATGAAAATTGTTAGCCCTTCAAGAAATACAGGATGTCAACTCTTAACAGTGGGTTAAGCATACGTTTTAACTTAAATAGAAATTTAACTATTAGCGGAAGCCCAACTACAAAATGGGATGGCACATCTTGTAGAAAATACCTAGTGGATTTTTTTTTTGGATAAGAATGGCACAAACCAACCAGCTAACTCCTTATTTTGTGGTAGTTTTTGCATTTCTTCACATATTAGTGAATGGTAAAAATGGTTGCAGACAACACTTCAAAAGGCAGAAAACAGTTTAGGCCATGAGACATCTGCACATATTTAACAGTGTGTATCTGGTCTGGCATGTGAATAGTGTTATCATCAACACTGCAAGACACACTCATACATCCATTACTGTAAACAGCCTAATAATCCAATCAAAAAGAAAAAAATGTACAGTAAGATATACTAACAGTAATGAAACATTATAATCGTATTAATTTAACTTGTTTAAGTGGCATTTACACAGAAAATGTTCCGGTCAGTCTAGTCACGGCAAATACAAATCAATCTTTTATTTCCAATCAAATCAATCTTTATTGAGAGTTGGTTACATTGAAAACAAATAACACTAGCCATAGGCTACTTATGCCGACTATTCCAAACACAGATATAATTATGGATGGCCCCAAACATGTCATTTTTGTTTGATTCCATATACCTCTGCTGGAAGTTACCTGTACAAAGTACATAAACTTTACATGGAATGTGTGCTCTGAAACCAGTACATTGGAGGAAGTGAAACACCAAAAGGCTTGTTCTATTCCATATACTAAATATACAAATACGGATTTGAACCAGAATAAAAATATGCTGAAACAGAAATCAAGCCAGAAGACGTATGGATTATTTGTTTCCCTTGGTTAAATATATATTTTTGTGGAAATGTAGAGAAAGAAAATTGTGCTTGCCTCCACCGGGATTCGAACTTGGGTCTCTGGCTAGCAGGGTCAGCGCTTTAACTGACTGAGCTACAGAGGGAAATCGTGTCTCTGGCTAGCAGGGTCAGCGCTTTAACTGACTGAGCTACAGAGGCTCACGGTTTGTTTGATTGGTGTTTAACGTCATACTCACAGTAGAACGAAAAAAATTTATCCAGGTAAAGGCTGGGAATCTTTCTCTACAACAGGCACAAGGACACTGAAATAGCGTATTTTTTATCTAGAAATTACCGACAATGTGTTTGTAGTTTTGAGGTATTCTGATAATCTGGTACTGGCATATACATGTATATATATATCTATATAGACTTAAATTAGTCAATATCCCTGTGCCGGGTGTGATTACTCTTTATAAAAATATATATATGTGTTGAACAGAACACATACTTTATGGATTGAAACTTCTGGTTTAATATTTTGGAACATTTCGATGTATAATTCTGGCATCGTTCTCAAGCATATATTGTCAGCATAGATATCGAAAACTTTGCAATATAATAAACCAGAAGGTGTAAAAAATTATGTGTTATGTTTAGTGTCTCAACTTCCAAATACGTCTCAAACAAAATATATGTTTTGCTTAAGAAAATAAACAGAATATCAAGTAACACAATGCTTGTGGTAACAGTGATTATCTTCTAAAACAAACAAAAACATATCAACAGTTGACTTGTAAGCAATAAGTCTATGTGTTCATTCAAGTCACATTCATGAAATACTTTGTACATTTAACTTTGAGGGCTAATCATTACATCTGTCAGCAATTTCAGATAATCGCATTCAATATAAAAAAAAGTCAGCACTTCCCAATTCTAAAATAAAGATTATGGCCATAAATAAAAAGGTTCATATTCTTCTTTTGTTGGAGTTGTTACTTTGCTCTTCTTTGAAAAGGTTCATGGCTATTTGAATCTAATACAGTCCAATAACATGACAGAAATCCATACAGACAAAGAGTAGTTCACTAGATGTTCTTTGAACAGAAGATATTTTGCTCCGTTATGTACAATAACATAATTTCACATCATAGCATTTTCAGTGTTCGGAAAAGAAATGATTGTGTTATTTAATAATAAAAGCTACAGATGAAAATCTAGGTTGGCTTGATGCCAAAAACCTAATATTAACATGTTCGTAATTCCAGATTGATTGGTTGATTGATTGGGGTTTACGTTGTAGCCTACTTCAGTCGTACCTCCAGGGCTGTCTTTATGGCATCATGGTAATGGATTGAAGCAGGAATTTTAGACATATTTTACATTTATCTATTCGAATTTTTAACATTTTATTTCATGAATCATGAGTGTTTAAAATCGTACCCAACGGTCCTTCTCTTATATGACAATTTTGCGTTGCTAGTAAAAGACGGTAAACCGAGAAAAGACCTTCTAAAAAACAACCTGTGGTCTCCGCAGCCAGAGGAAAATTTCCCTTATATACCTAAGGACCTAAGTTGTGTAGTTATTTCGCAAAGTTTTTCTGAAGGTAATTAAAAGTGCATCAAAATCATACTAGATACTTGTTCAATTTTTATATTAGACTACCTGCAAAGTTAAATAATGATCAAGAAATTACAAAACTAGGTCAGAGTCGCTTATGCGAGTAGTTCAATAACTTATTATCACAGAACCATTAGCATAAGGTAGTTGGAAATAAACCATAAAAATCAATGTCTTCATAAAACCCTCAATGATTTAATAATGCATACATCAATAGAAGCTGACATATCTCTACTCAGCCATATTGGGACGTTATCATTCATGACTAGAATTGCATCCTTGTACAATTTTTTATTATCCTATTTTGGAAAGTTTTTTTTTTAAACCAATTGACTGTTTTTTCACATGTATATAAGGGATGGATCATCTAACACTGAACAGCAAAATTGTGTGAAGTCAAGTGTTATTTACATCATTTACAATTAGGGGAAACTATAGACTTCCTTGTTGGTACAAGTTTTCATACAGTTAAAACTTCAACTTTATCTTTCCATTTCCAAACATGTCCACTCCAACTTGAGGAGGCATATATCCTGGTGCATGTTTATAAATAATACATTATGAAGGAATGATTCAATGGAAAAGAAACACATTCATATCTCCAGTTTTGGTTCCAAAGACTTGGCTTGTAAACTTCCAAATTAGTTTTGAAAGTCACTATATCTCTCAACATTCTGGAGCAATTTCCTCAATAAAAACAAGCCCAGACTTGAAAAGTACCCCTCTAAGCTCACTCTCCCCTCAGAATTATTGCCCTCCCCAGACGATCTTGGATGACACATGGCCCAGAATTAAGTACAGCTGACCTGATGAGAGAGTTCAGCCACAGACAGACACTAGAGACAAGATTCCAACAACATTAGCGTTTAATTGAGTATTTTTAACATTTGCCATACAAACAGATTGTTAGTATAAGATGAACCAAAGAGCTAGGATTGAAACTATATAAAAACTTGCGCTAAATCCCAAACGACAATATTGAAAATGTAGAAAAGATGCTATAAAAGATGGCTTTTTCCCTCAAGACAGTCAAAAAAGCCAGTGTGTAGCCAGGGATGGGTAGATGTATAGGGATGGGAGAAAGGGGTATGTAGAAGTCATCTTGAAAGAAGGGATATATTAGTCATTCATAAACCTGTGGTACCAAAAGTGGGTCAAGTTCCTTAAACCAATCTAGTCAGATGATTCTAACTGATGTGATGAGATGAAGTCAAAGTTCATCAAAAGCCTTGCTGACAGTACATACAGACAGATAACAGTACTGATTTCAGTTTGCAAAATTTTCAACTAATAATTTCTTGCATATGCTTGATTCATAGACAAATTATAAACTTGATTCTGGCAGCATATTCCAGAATTATAAACTCATATTAAGAAAAATTAAAAAAATTAAAGTATTTAAAGTGACCTTGACATTGGCAGGTGTGCAGGGCATCACAACATGAGCTGGTCAGCAAAATACATTTTAAATTATTTAGTGTTATATTGTTATCTTGTTATGTCCAATTAAAATATTTTGCAGCCATTGGTGGGACCTTGACCTTGTTGAAGGAGTGCCACAGGAAGCAGGTTACTGGTATAACTGTCCAGAAGGGATTTGATATGGGCTGTCAGGGCTTTAACTGATACTACCCCCTGCTAACATTCCTCATTGCCCAAATGTTAAACACTATCATTTTCAATAGTGTTCACATGTCAGCTAAACACCAGAGGCCAGGGTAAGATCTGAGGCCCTGTGACAGGCATGACTGATGAGATAAGTCCAATGCCCTTCTATAAACCTAGTCATCTTTATAGCTTGTTCTGAACCATTGGGTATACCCCCTGCCATGAGATTTTTGGACACCTCAGAGTAACCCCAGAGCGCTCTTGTAGTATTTCTTCATTTAGATAGATTTGTGCCATTTTAATACCGTAAAGGTAACAGGGGGGGGTTCATGAAACTTTCTACAGACATTTTTAATCGTTAATTACATCATCCAAGGTTAAACTTCCATAAGGCTACGCCATTTTCTATCAAAACTTTGTTGTATGAATATATTCCCAGAGGGTAGTTCATAAAACTTTGTTGGAACATTTTTTTATCGTAAATGATGTCTTTTAGAGGTTTAACCTAGGATGGCGTCATTTACGAAAACAAATTTTCGTACAAAGTTTTATGAAAATACCCCCCATGTCTCCAAATCTACTTCTCTTAGTTTGGCAACATTAGGTATCAACAATGGTGAGAGTACATATGTTGATTTACTTGCAGAAATCTCAGAACATACTCAATTCATAGACCATTGGCCTTTGGAGCTATGCCCTTTAATGATGTATTTATTTGCTTAGTTTGATTGGGGTTTTATGCCTTCTTAATGTTACATCACTCCAATGACAGGGTGCCGGCCTCATATGCT
>JAVFBZ010011812.1:0-11980 GCA_032466195.1 Katharina tunicata | reverse complement strand
TCATTTGCATTCGTCAAAATCTGGATATTTCATGTCGCTTAACACGAATTTCCACAGAAACGCGCCACAACGTGTGTCATTTTTTTTCAGTGTAGTTGGCCATGTTGCACGCCTAACGTCGACAATGGTCGCCTTCTATCCCTTCATATATAGGAAAAAGTGGTTAAGTGGTCAAGAGCGCACATTTCTAGAGTGTACGCTCGTGATCCACAGATCCCCCTCACCTCTGAGTCCGCGTGTTCAAGCACTCGCTCGGACTGTATGTGGGTTGGTCTGCCAGATACCAGCGGAAGGTCGTGGGTTTTCTGGGTTCTATCCAGTTTTCCTCCCACAATAAAACTGGCCAATGATCCGTAATTGGGACATATAGTCCAGTTGATCTAACATCGGAAAATAAACAATTACAAAAAAATAAAAAATACTAAATAGAAGCTAAAGTTATGGCATTAAATCCGAACAACCCGCTTATATTCGGACCCAGATGCTGTGGTGTAAGGGGCGAAGGATAAGAACATGACGTAAAGCATCGCGTCAAAACTCAACCGTGTCTTCTTGCTCCCTGGATCATAGAGCGTTGGTGTACATGAAACTCAACAACCAGCCGGACTGTATAGTTGAAGCAGCATCTCAGTGGTGTGCCGATTGTCTCCAGAAAATGTAAAAATCAAACACCGAGGGTTTTTTTTTCGTGCTTTTCGTTGTTCTGTATTCTTTAAACATTCCCACATTAAAATATCAGTTATACTCGAATTTGTCCGTTAGACCAAGTTAAATGTTTTAACTCAAAGATTGGCAATGATTAAACTCTGCACTGATCGATGACGGAAAATGTCATGATACAACTACGTTTTGTGGGTACAAATTCATGTTTTCATTTTATACCGAACAATTGATCAGGATTATACTTAAGAGGTTTCCATGTTTTTTCTGATTTCCTGTTAAAGTTTAATGATATAAAACAGTAGAAAAAAAGTGCGAATTTTACCGGATTCCTTTTAAGTTTACTATCATCTACAGCGATGTGACAGTGCCGTGGATTATCTTTGTTAAACATACCGCATAAAGCACAACTCCAACTCCATGGGTTTAGGGTTAAAATTACGTGCAACTAAAATATAAAAGTGTACGCAAACTTACTTGTTGAACGCACCGAGTGAAGCACAACCCCTGCTAGACAAAGGGTTTCGGTTAGAATTATATACACATGGTCTTTGCCATTCCTTTGATTAAGAAACAACATATCGACTTTACAAAATTATATTAAAAACATTAAATACATCGCTTCGTTTTTTGAAACAATACAACGTTTTAATGTCCGCACCAATTCAAAATTGTGCAGATATTTGCATTTGTATATACGAAATGGAATTCTGGTTTCAACCCGTGCAGCTGGTCTTTAGGATTGTTGACTTACATCAAAACAGATTTGACTTCGAATTACATATTTTAAAACATATACTTGATCATTGTGTGCTCTTCGTTTAAGGTGAATTTAGTGTATCGATTTTAACTTGTGATTACAAGTGAACAATGGGTTTGAATTATTGTCATCGCTATATGCAATATGTCGCTGCTATGGCTTTATTTCTGCACCAATTAAGCCATATTCAACTGAATGGATTTCAATGTAAAATATTTCAGCCTAGCTTTATGGTATTGTTTTATTTATAATCTACCAGTAGTCTCGCACCGAATACTTGCTGTCACTGAAAGGGCACTCACGTAATTTTTTTAATTTTCTTCTCGCTCTTTCGCGGCGAGGTATTTTTATTTTCGTCTTTCGTGGCGTATTTTTCTTCTTATTTTCGTGTTTTTGCGGCGAAGTTTTTTTATTTTCTTGTTTAAAAGCGAAGTTTTTATTTTTTTCTTGTTTTCGCGGCAAAGTTTATCAAATTTTCATGTAAAATGAATATGCGCTGAATGTAGGATGAATTATATATAATGATAAATAAATGGATGAATAATTGATGCTGCCGGGCTTCAGAACCTAACCTCTACTAAAGCTATTTCCCTTTACACTTTGTACAACATGTCTATTTGTTTGTACAGAAATGGAATACAATATTGCCACCCAAAAGAAGGCATTTAGGACAAAGGAATTTAGAGAGAAACAAACCGCATGTCTCCAAGGATAGGACACCTGATTATATCGACTTACTTTTTCCTGTCTTAATAAGATCAAACTAGTCCTTATCCTGCTTTGGTAGCTTAATCTATCGCCGCCATCTTCTTCTGATCAACTTTCTCTAACAATTACAGATAAAGTATAGTATCTTCGTTAATCACCACGAGTTATAATCAAACCAACAGTCTTCCTGTCAAAGTCCGAAAGTAAGATACACAGTCTCGCTAAATATAATTTGATATCTACAAGATATAGCCAGCTCCCTTAAATTTCTTTGACCAACAGACGGGAAATGGGGAGGCATCTCGCTTGGACAGAACCGATTCTAGAAAAAAGAGGTAACTGTGTTTCATATTGGTATCGACACACTATATCGGTGTTTGAAGAGAGATAACTCTTTGTAGACTCTTTTCAACAAGATGGCCAGTCAATACATTAGATTCCAAGACTCGACGGTATGGAGAATGATTTAATTCTCTATTTTAGAATGCTGTTTGTAAAGAGTTGCTGAGAGGAAAATGGGAATAACCTTTCTGTAACAGCCAGGCGATCAGACTTTTACATGGCAAGTGCATGGGGTTCGGAATCCGGTCGTAACAGAGATTTATGGTGTACGTTAAACCGGATCGATGGCGGTAGACACAGACATGTTTCCAATACTATTGCATGCATGGTCAAACAATGTAAGGACTGGCCATTAATAATAACTGACGCTGATTTTATTGGATCTTACATTTTAAGGCAGATTTGGAATTGGATTATTGTTGCATTATAGTTGTTACTAAACACCCGCACATACGTTAGACAGTTGTCTATGCTACTTCCCAGTGAACACCATCTTAATGCCTGAAAAGCTTATTCACCTACTTCAAACATAATAACATTTTGAAATCATTCACAAGAATGTGTAATACATAATGTATCTAGTTTTTGTTTTAAAGAGGAAGGAGATGGGAAAAAAGTCATAGTCAAATTATAGACCATATTAAGTTGTTACTAAAACTGCTATTACATTTTTTGTAGGGTGGATCGTTTTCAACTGAAAGCCACTTCAACTGAACTATTGTAAGTAAAGAATATGGTAGACATTTCATGCTACATTTGTTGTAGTGACCATGCCTCTGAAACAATGTACATGTATATTAAAATGTTTCGGCTAGGTTTAAATTATTTATGTTAAATTATTTATTTATTTATTTATTTATTCGAGTTATTTTTTATTTTATTTTTTTTTATCTCCAACAAATACATAGATAAATCATGGCACAAACAGTCCACCGTGCATTTTACTTACATTAGTACAAATTAAGAGGCTTTTAATGGAAAACGAGAAATCCTACCAAAATATGTAATAGAAGCTTTTTTAACAACTTGACATGACCTGTAATTAAACAGTGACACTGTTAACTTCTCCTTCAACTTTCCATTTAATAGCATTACATATGGGGCTTCCTAAGCTTCTACGATGAGTGAATTTGCCACGATGCCGGTGTTTATTGTTGAATCCGTTAATAGGCCCATGGAACCACCGGGTAAATAACTGACAACAAACACAAATCCATTGTGGAATAGTTTATGATTATTTCATTCGATTCAGTTTGCTACAAAGTTATAATTAGAGTAAAGATTAACAGTTACCTGTTTAGTTTTAAACCAATACCAGTTATAATAACTGATGAGTGTCGAGCCATTGGTCTGGAAATTCTAATACCATTTGCTTGTAAAAGCTAAAGTGGTTATTAAAAGATGTATTGTTTAAGACTGGCTCACTTGAGGTATTTACCACTGAAAAGGTGTGTTATGTTACAGAGATATCCACTGTCATTAACCTTGTTTATACTGGTTTCAACTGTACATCGTCTCTTTTTGCAGTAAATTTACAACTCGTGACCGAAGGTATACAATTCCAAACATACAGGTTTGCTTGTGTAAGTTCAAACAACAAACTGGTGTAAACATGTGACGTAACGCCATTTTTAGATGTAGATTTACAGATCTAGAGAGAATCAAATCTATAAAACTACATGGCCTGCAATGCTTTGATTATATACATTATCTCAATTGCCATGCTTTTTGCTGTAAATTTACACATTAGTTTTACAGCGTGAACTAAATTTGTTCATTTAATTTAGGTTAAGGTATCGAGTAAACAAAAAAACTCTAGACTTCCAAATATCAGCCTCACATAGAGATGTTTCGGCGTGTAATCTGCTTAAACAAGGTGACATCCAGAAAGAAACACGAATATATTTGAATTAATTTATAAAATAACTTTTTCACAATCTAGTTTAACGAAAATGTATTCTCGTGTTTTAAACTTTCCCATGCATTTAGACCCGGAAGATGCGAGCAAAAGTAATAGTTTTCGCAAACCATAAATGTGACACATAAAAACATCGAATGCAGTTCGAAATACGAGGACAAACGAGAATATAAAACGACAACAATGGATTGATTGTTAGTGGATAAATCAACCAATTACTCAGCGCTATAAAGTGGAATTATGCAAATTTAAACGATCAAGAGTAGATCTCAATGCAAATATTTCAGAGCTGTTATTCAATGTAATTAAAATTGTTCAAAATGCCGCAACTACCACAATTAAAGCTTTACAACCAGAATAATTTCACCAACTTTCCATTCACACAAGAGACAAGCTGAACCAGTGCTCTGTATTTACCTGGATGGAATGGCTTTCAAAATATATAGCCCTGATAATTAAGTGGTCATATTGGTATGTGGTTTATCACATAGTCTGCGGATTACTAGGCTTATTCCCATACATGTTTCTCTGCCAATATTCTTCATTTAGATGAAACATAAATACTTCAGTTGTTGGAAAAAAAGATCCAGTTTTATTGATCAATATTCTAAACCTGACGACTTATAATCAATTAAGATAACCTGCTGCCCCACATTTATGTTCGGTTATTATTTCATTACCTGTTTTGCTTAAGATTAATCTCTGTATTTAAGGTTATTTCACTCGTATGAAGGCGTAATTGTACTAGTTCACGACACCAAATGTTGATTGATATATTGAGCACTGTGTTTAACGCCTTGTGCAAGGGTATTCACTTAAATGACGGTGGAGCATTCCAAATGTATACGCAGTGACAGAAAGCCAAGCAAAGAATGTGACGTCACTTCAGATCTTAGGGGTGATTCTAATCTGTTTTTTTTATCCATTTGTGTATTAAACTGAAGTAAAACTTGACTATTTTAATAACCAAAAACTAAACCCAAATCCCGAACACGTCATTCTGCGAAAAATAGCCTTACACGGAATCAACTGGTGCTATGTACAAATTCATCTTAAGAGCATGTCTAAAAATTATAGATAATTATCCAACTCTTGAACCAACCGCTGATAAAAGTCATCGTCTTGTGAAAATAACGACTCAAATCTCTTCAATTACCACCTCTGCCTGTATAATTATAGCCCTAGGGAATAGTGTTTTAGTTGGATTGTAGTCACCAGCCCGGAAGTGTTATTGGCGCCTTGTAGTCTACAGACCTCAAGCACTGCCGACAAGATTTTGTTGTGATTCATTATTTTCTAAGCCGTGCAAAACGTTTCAAGCAGAGATTTAGGGGAAAAACACAGTAATGAATTCCGGAATTCTGAAATCATTGCAATTGTTCCTAGTTTCTTGTTTCTAGTTTGAATGCGCCTTCGCATATCAACGATACATACATCAAATATTTCATTGTGAAGTATAAAAAGTAAAACTGTTTAATTAGCTCGAAGACGAAGACAAAGATACGTAGTAGATCTCTTTCAAGCATATTCATGACACTATCAGATTAAAAAAGGAAAGACACAGATCGAACCATCGGTTTTTGGCGTAGAATTGAAAAGAGATCGCTTTTTCCTTAATTGTGGCATTCATAAAGAACAAATTAGAATAGAAAGATGAATTTTTATATCGAGAATTATTTGACTTTCAATAAGTAAAGAAAAATTTAAATTTTTAAAAACCTTCGTTAGTTTAATCTGTTTAAAGTCTGTATAAAGTATCTGTATAAAGTCTGTTTAGTATTTTCGGTGTGTTACCAGATCTCCTCTTAACACTTTGGTAATGCATTGGACAGTTCTAGGCAAACATCAAGAGTCAGGTTTATTATTTATCGAGAGTCGGGACATCTTTTGCGATTATGAACTGCGCCATTCCATATATACATGTAGGCTACGACTGCTTGGGGAATTGGGTTTGTAATGTTTATTAACCAGGATTTTGGACGTTGGGAAGCAGGATTTGTCCTTCTTGTAATAAACCAAAGAGACTTTCAGACAGCCTGTTGCATACGCAATATTAACCGTAATTCCGAGCATTGGGTGGCGGGAAATTACAGTGCCCTGGTGCTCTGAGCTTATATACATCAGGAAGCCTACATGTGGCCCATTGTTTTGCCGTCATTGTTGTTTCCAGAACCATCAAGGATGACCTATCTGACCTCTTACCGCCTTGGGTTGGTATTTAGACATATGAGGGGAGTAATAAACTTTATATCAAACCTTTGTTTGTTTGTTTGAGTGAGGATTAATTTACGCAGTACTTAAAGTTATTTCACTCATTTGACTTCGTGCCAGGACAATGGGCGACGGAAACCACCATCAAGGATACTGGCAAGAGAAGAGGACGTCACAGGACAAGCACAGGACTACAAAAAGGACACCCCAACGAATCGGCTTTCCGACGCTCTTGCTCAGAGAAGATACCAAAGGATCCATCAACCCCAGAATATGAAATCAATAACAGTGCTAACAGCTTGTGTATTGTGTGATATCATTATGAATTAGAATAACTGATTAAACAAACCCAGCACAATCGCTTTGGTGTTAGTCTGATCAATCGTTCCTTTAAATAAAATAAAAGCAAAACACTCAATTGAAGGAACAAATCCCGCCCGGTAATTTTACTCTGCTATCATGATGTTTATCCTTCATCGATCAATTTGGAGTTTAATGACAATCATCAAGTAAGTGGTAAAACCTCCCACAACTGAGAAGACATATTCGACTAATGTTTATTTACCGAGTTTGCAGTGTTAAAAAGCAGTTGGACATACAGATTAGATCAATCAATCAGTCAATAAATCATCGTTTTATTGTCATTGTCTATTACAGGTGATGCTTCAACTAATACAGTTCTGGTTCATTTCCAGTATATAAGCATAATATATATTTTTTTGTATAAATGTAGAGAAAGAAAAATTTTGCTTGCCTCCACCGGGATTCGAACTCGGGTCTCTGGCTATCAGGGCCAACGCTCTTACCGACTGAGCTACAGAGGCTCACGGTAGATAAGTATAAATAAGCAATTATAAAACTTTTGTACTTTTTAAGAAAATGTTATAATTTTTTTCGATGATATAAGTTTCAAGAAATCTTAGAATCTACATGTAGATCGGAACGTTGCACCGGAAATAAACCAGAAGTTGTCATCCATAAAGTCCAAAGCTAATCAGAGTGCCTCAACTTTCATTTGCTTCCAAAATAAGAAATAAGTAAACCGTATTCCGGTATGGTGTTGAATACGTTGTATTTAAGTATTGTTCATGCGAGGTTTGTACCAAAAGTAAAGAAAAACACAAAGCCCGTGGGTGGGCGGACTGACTAGGACAAATGTTAGTTTTTAGTTTAAGAAATTTGGTATTGTATAACCGCAGGTAAACTAAATGGATTGATCGAATGATTGGTGTCTAACGTCGTGCTAAAGGGGATTACACATTGTGTACCGGAAGCCACTAACCATAACTCATGTCAGCCAAGTGAACAATTTAACCTGACCATATTAAAGTCCTGTAAATATCGTCCCTACCATTTGGGATGAATTACAAGTGTATTGCCATGGTTTACAGACTGTTTTCTAAAGAAGTTACTATAGTTAATTGGAACAGCTAAAGTTCAGTTTCGTACAAAAATCAAGTTATTGAGTTCCAAGGTTCCAATCTTTGTTTGTCTCTTTGATTCAAGAAGGAAAGTTTATAAGGTAAAAAGATAGGTTTGGCATTTTGTTTTTGATTGGTGTTTAACCGCGTACCCAAGAGTACTTCACATATATGACGACTTTGCTTTGCCGGTGTATGATGGAAAACCGGAAAGAAACCTCGTAAAAAAAAAACCCAAGCAAACTTCGCAGCCTCCGGAATTCTTCCCTTATATGCCTAAGATCCACAGGAGGATTCGACCATATTCATGAAGGGGTTTCATTAGTCCAACCTTCAACCAACTGAGTCTGTGAAAATCGTAATAAAAGCGGACTACTGTCGTGAAACTCCGAAAACCATGGAATATGTGGATTTACGCGAAGGTTTGCTTATTCTCTTCCCGGCATCAAATGAATAGAAAACGAAGAAGCAACACAGTTTTTTGCATCGACTGTATAAAAAGTATTTATAGGATTCAACAGGACGTAAGTGAGACATTCGGTCTTTCACGTTCGTTTGGATTTGAAAGTAAAGTCGTAATAAATAAATGTTTTAATCTTTATAAACATTCTTCTGTCGCCATTCTTTTTCTCTTGGAACATTTTGTTGCAAATGACATTTTGGGAGATTAATTATATATAATCAGAAATATGATTTGTGATAATACTATGTTAATTGGAAAGATTCCAGTCTTTGGTTGATAAAATTCATAAAATCAGTAACTAAATAATGTGAAACTTTACATGTATTATTAATTTGTTCACAAATCTTCTGAGCAATATTGGAAGCCAGTTTGGAAAAGGATAAAAATGAACAGAACTGAAGTTTCAATTTAGTTTCTGATGTACCACAACTTGCCATAAAGCTCTTATAATCTAAATAGGCAAGATTTTGTCAGACGGTTATAAGGCGCACCGGAAGTTTCTTGTGTGAATATGATTGACTGATTGTATGGGTTTAACGCTACGATCATTGCTATTCCACTTATTTGATGGAGTTGTTTTGCCAACGGCCAACAGCTACTCAAAAACAGTATTAGCTCAGTTCAAAATATAAAGTTTGTCTAGTCAAAGCAGGACAGCATGAATATAAGTTCAAAACCTATACTGTCCTTAGCCAGAGGGATGTGTGGATATCTTGTTTAAGTGGCATTTAACAGCTGGGTACATTACAAATACATGGCAATGATGGATTTACAACTTCTAAGTATACTCATAAGCGACGTTTCGGCCTCAAGAGATGCTAAGACTGGTTCCCAGCAATGAATTTTTGCTTCAAACCGGTCTTAGCCTAAATGCCGAAACGTCGCTTATCAATATACCCAGAAGTTGTAAATCCATCATTGTCATGTTTTTGTTATGTGTGGATATGTTTACTTTGCATCAAATTTCGACCAACGTAAATATGACAGCATCGTTAGCATATACAAATGATTGAGGCCCATGAAATACACTAATGCTAACAACAGTAGATTCGTTTGGTAATATTTCAGTAATAATTCACAAGAAGTACAAAAAAACTTATGATTTTTATAGAAAATGGAATGAAAGCTATGCATCTATTAGCAATTTTTCAGCCGAAAGGCGTAAATTGTATATAGTTTTGTATAAATGTAGAGAAAGAACATTTTGCTTGCCTCCACCGGGACTGAGCTACAGAGGCTCACGAATTGTATTTACATACTGATACAACACAGTATTGGGGTTGATATTAGTTTCAAATCAAAGTACCAAATGTAAATGATATAATTTGGATTATTTACTGTAGGAGACAAATCCAATCTAGTCAGTCATATATCGATGTTAAGTAAAATGTATGTAACACGTATTAGACAGACGTTTAGCAATCTAGTTAGTGGCAGTTGGAACATCATTAGATTGGCCAGTAATACAATAAAATCGTCATTTATCTTTGTTATAAGCGATACTTTTGGGCAATAGACAACATAGGTGTTTACTCAAAGATATAACCGAATTATCGTGCCCGTGATGGATTGGTTGTATAGACGTATATAAGTGGTTAGTATAATGAGGGATCAGATGATAAGGGAAAGAAAGTTATAACAACAGATATTATGGTTAAACTAAAATTAAAAGCAATAAGTGCTCGCATATACGTTCCTTGATTAATATAACTTATATGGGAAGAAAATAATTCTCGAACCCAGAAGTTGCACAAATCAGCTTTGAGTAACATAGAATAACAGAAACTCCGAATAAGGAAGTCATGTTAGTATACATAATATATTTTGGCTCTATTATGCCATCATCAGTAGTTTAACATTAACTGATGATGGCATAATAGAGCCAAAATATATTATGTATACTAACATGACTTCCTTGTTCGGAGTTTCTGTTATTCTAAATAATTCTCGGTTTCTCTACTTTTGGACCATTATTTACCAACCGCAGTTTTCAAAATACACATGTTTTATCTTTTTGTAAGTCACATAGTTGCATTACTAGTCAATCAACACATGTTGTATCTATCAGAACCTTGGTGATATCTTTG
Organism: Katharina tunicata; assembly: GCA_032466195.1. Taxonomy (NCBI): domain Eukaryota; kingdom Metazoa; phylum Mollusca; class Polyplacophora; order Chitonida; family Mopaliidae; genus Katharina; species Katharina tunicata. Next base: position 1,410 of record JAVFBZ010011812.1, on the reverse strand, counting down.
TTAACGGGGCATCAGGAAGCCGATTTGTAATGGTGTCTTAGGTGTTGTTCGTCCTATAGCTGTACTGTTATGTCTTCCCTGTGGTCCATGGGTCGTTTAGGGTGGTTTACTTCACCCACTGGGCTGGCACGATGTCTTATGAGTAAAATAACCTTACGTACGGCGTGAAACCCAAACAAACAAACAAAAATAATGTGCAAGATATTCTTTTAATGACCAGATAAGCAATAAGTCTTAATATCTTTTGAAATAAATCAGTTTTGAATCAATTTAATTCGAACAGTCTCAGTTCACATGACCACTCCGTTAACATATAGAAACTTGTTTCGCCATACCGATTCATTAAACGCAAACGGTTAATTTATTTGAATGCTTGTAAGTAACAATTTTGCCAACAAAGCTCCAAGCAAGCTGACCTTTTATAATCGGATACAGACGACACCAATATGGGACACGGACCATGTGACAGATACCATTCATTCCCATACAATGTCTAACAGAACATGTTAACAATTGAAATGCTATAGCCACACAACAAGCAGCTATTAAATCTGAAACGTTTTAAGGATATTAGCTAATTACTCAGTCGAACAAAGAATCGGATTATTTGCAGAATTTTTCAAACTAACATATTAAGAGTATTCCCCAATGGCAAACTTTCTGATCGATGTTTATGTTCCAACCCGCTAAATTTGTCTGAAACAACACGAATACTGCCATGTAATATGTTGAACATCATAAACTTAACCTATATAAAGTCTAATTAAATCAGTATTCCGCAGTTATATCGAAGGAACTGCTTTACAAATGTTCACCCCTGCTTCTCCATAGAGTTACTCAAGACTGTGTTATGTGATTGGTCATATAATCTGCAGATTAGCAGACGTAATTCGACACTGGTTTCCGTGCCAACCGTCTTAATAAGAGAGACAAGTGCTTCAGATGTGGAACGATGTTCTTTTTTTGTGATCAATATTCTAAATATGTTAATTTAATAACAAAAATCTGGTTGTTAATATCATAAACACATATTTATTGTCGCAAAATCTCGACCAATTTTGATTTCATCCAATGTTTGTTTGCTGTTTTACACTGTACCTAACTTTATTTTAATATTACGACGAAGGCGTCACCATGTAAAAGTCCACGACATATTTGTGTTGTCTCCAAAGAAACTCAATAATAAAGAAATGCAACTAACCCAATAGGCCTTTAGATAACAGTATACAAACAACGAGAAAGTACCTTCAACCATTAATGTTGTTCACAAAAGAAGAGTGACAAATCTGTATACTAAATTGAGAACGATCGTATTTAATGCAATCATCCACCGTTATAATACACTCTTCAAAAAAAGAAACGCAAAACCCAAATATCAATGTAAATTTGATGGTATTCAAGGACGTGTAG
>JAVFBZ010011802.1:0-11982 GCA_032466195.1 Katharina tunicata | reverse complement strand
AATTCCCTTAATGTAAAAAAATAATTAACGTCGTTCCCAACCCTTAATGTAAAAATATTTACATTACGGGTTGGGAACGACGTTAATTGTTTTTTTTACATAAAGGGTTATCGTTCAACCCTTAACGTTCAACCTTTAATGTATTTTTTTTACATTAAGGGTTGAATGTTAACCCTAAATGTAACGTTGACCCTTAATGTAAAAAAAAAATAATTAAGGGTGAACGTTCAACCCTTAATGTAAAATGTTTTACATTAAGGGTAAATTTTACATTTAGGGTTGCAACACAGCCACCATACATATCTAAGTGATTTTATATGCCGTAAAAATTAAAGACTAAATGTTTTTCTATTATTTTTTTTATTTTGACTCACTCCTATTCCCGCCGTTGAATTATAGGGACGGCTTATTCAGGTTGTCACTGGGAGATGACTATATCTTTGCTGATCACTGCACGTGAATATACCAGTGAAGACTGCGTGAACACGAACCAAATAAGCGTCTTTAGCCACTTCTTTATCCTCTCGAAACCTCCACATGCTTGTACGTCGTCGCTCGCTTTGAGTGTATATGTATCTGTTACAATATGTTAACGTCTGTACAGAAAGGTGTATCCTCCGCACACCCACACACCCTCCCCTAACCGCTATCATATCCTGTTTGTGTCGAATACCTCGCCACGTGCAATCATCTTAAAAACAAAACAGTTCAAGGATGTGGTATAGACATCAAAAGAAGGAAGTAACACATTCTCTCGGTGTCACGGGTCTTTTGTGTGCGAACAAATACTGCATAAAACTTATCCTCGTTTACCTGTTAAGGTAGGAATATCGCTAAAGTTAAGTCTGTCTTGTGTAAACGCCCATGACCCGAGCATGCGTTTACCTAGTGGCCCCATAAAGAGGCAAAATTTATAAGTTGCATACACTTTATATGGGCGCGTTTTAAGCTGACCATCTAGCATAGATACACTTATAAGGACACTCCAAGGTTGGGTGGTTCAATCGTTTTTTTCTGAACGAACACACTCAATGCCAATATACATAATCTGATTTATTTATCTAAATTTTAAACCGTTGTTGTTCCGGAATTGAGTCCTGCGAAATATACCCAACACGTAGCTTTCTCAGACTTAAATCAATGTAATGAGACATACACTTCCCCTACTACCGGGGATAACTTTATCCGCACTTGAATGTAATAGGCAATTTTTTTTCTTCAAATCATACATTCTGTAAAAAAAAAATTTGATTTAAAATCTGTTGAGAAAGTGTAATGTCTTATCCTCATAAAAACATCATGAACTCTATTTTACGTTTTTTTTTTGTTGTTTGTTTCCTGCTTCATCTACTTGCGGAAATATATTTGACTCAGTTTAGTAAATAAAAGAGCTGTGGTTGTGTGGGCGCGAGTTGCTTCGCCCAAGTGATGAACGTTTTAAGACATCTATTGTCGTTTGAATCCGTTTTTATTGGCAAAATACTATGTGTAAAGAAATTACATACAGATCAATCATCCACTTTGTAACATCTACCCACTAGAATTTTTTCTCCAATTCTTTGTGTAGATTTTATACCAATATTATATTTGAAATAACTTCTGAGTGTGAAAACCTCTCTATGCGGCAGCAATTTCAAAACAAAAGTCGAGCGATTGAGGGAGATTTTCCAACTTGGCCGCCATCCTGCTACCTTCGTTGACAAATAAAATAAGCTTTTACATCTTACTAATGCGCGAGTTGCACATTTTTGTTACATAAAATATCTCTGAAAGTACAATTTACCAAACAGAATTGAAAATCACGTATTTAGACAAGTTAAAACCAATATAACTAAACAAATATCACAATTCATATGGATAGACAAGATATACACCGAAATGTCGTCAGCTATATATGTAAAAGTTTGAATCCATATGAATTATTATGTTCTCCTGTCTGTTGACCATGAGAGTGCAGACTCAGCTATAATGCACAAGGTATAGGCTCCGGTTAATCTCCCACATGGTGGCTTTTACGAGGTTTTTTATCAAGTTGTTTGCCAAACAATAACATTTGAAATGAAATAGTCTGGAGAACGATGTTACACGACAGGCAAATAAATAAAAAAAAACGGAATATTTTATATTAACTCACCGAAACTTAATCACATTCCTATATTCCATTAAAAAAATGTTTATGTTTACATCTCCTCGAAATTCTGCCTTGATATATTTTTAAAAATAAGTAGTATGTATCCTTGTTTCCGCATCGAAACTAAATAACATTCTTACATCCCCATGGAAACTATATCCTTTCATTATACTTTATAAAAAACAAAAATGTTGTTCTTACATACCATCGAAACGAAAGGCAGTTCATTCGCAGCTAAATATTATGCTTATATCAGGTTAAAACTAAATCTCCCCCTCGTGTGGAAACTAAATCCTATTCTTTTATGGACTCAAATCCTTATATCATCGAAACTGCCATATCCTTATATCCTCATCGAAACTAAAAACTTAGTCCTAAACCTCTTCGAAACTAAATACTGTTCTTACATCTTACTAGATCTTAACATGTCAACCATACTTACCAAACTCGTAAACAATGGATATATATCCTATTCATATACTCCTTAAAAGCTAAATCCCATCTTCATAGCGCATCAACACCAATTCATATCTTTATATCTCGTCAAAAATAAAACCTATCCCTATATGTCATCGCAACAAAATTGTACACTTAAATCTTATGGAAACTGATTATATCATAACATGATCCCACCAAAACTAAATTGCATCCTTTCAGGATCTCAGTTCAGGATCTACTAATAGGATGCATCATTATTAATTATTGGTACCATTTCCAAGATCCGCAAATTGTAGCCCAACAGTTCATAGAAAACAAATTAATCTCTTGTACGTTAAGTAATGGTTTGCCATTTTACATTAAAAGAAAAACCCATTAGATTATATACATTGAATAGGAGCAAATATAAGAAGAAACTAGTACGATTGTACTTTGGACCAGGAAGGCAGTATATAAAATGTGCATCTACTTTTCCGCCAGACTGTTTGGCTCATTTATTCTAACTGTAAATCCCCCTCCTCCCCCCTCCCATATTCCCTGAAGTGGCTTTGTTGGTTGATAGCTTCATTGATTGGCATTCATTACTTGAAGAAACAGAAAAACATCACAATTCATATAGATAGACAGGATATACACCGAAATGTCGTCAGTTGTTTATGTACAAGTTTGAATCCATATGAATTATTAAGTTCTCCTGTCGGTTGACAATGAGACTGCAGACCCTGCTTCAGTGTACAAGGTATAGGGTCCGGTTAATCTCCCACAGGGTTGCTTTTACGAAGTTTCTATCAAGTTTTCTCCCACGCAATGACCCCCCACCCCCGAAGAACAACAACAAGAATAATTTAAGCTGCTTAATCAGCTTCGGCCCGGGGTGCAGTATTAAAAGCCTAAAACAAGGTAGAGGAAGCTCAATACAGTAAAGTGTAATAAGATAGATTCATAATTTTGAGTTCAAATTTATTTTGTTGACCAATATAGACTTTGCAGAGAATTAATGATTAGCACTTTAGAGTTTTGGCCATTAAACGCACTATAGGAAAGATAATACCATTAACATCCACACTATATTCTGCTGCGTGCCCTATTACATATGAAAACACGTTTTATTTGTCAAAATGAAGCATTTTGATTGGATATACTCGACTTGTTTTTAGACTTGATTTACATAAAACGCAAAAAGTGGTTGTAGCCAAACTATGTGCCATGAATCAAGGTATATAAATTCCAAGTTTCAGTTCGCTAGCTTTAAACATCGGAAAGAAGTAGATTTTAAATAATTATGTCGACCTCTCAAAATGGCCGCCATGTGACGTAATGTAACCTGAAAAACTACTTCACACATTATCTAATAAGTGTCTTAATATGAATATGAAATCAAAGTGACTGTATATTGTATACCTTGCGTGTAATAAACAGGTAAAACTTTGATATTTTAGCCTCCTTTTTACTTCCCAAGGCATTATGCGAAGGATTGGACAATTTAAAACGACACTATCTTCTTCAGCGTGTCCAATTACATATGCAACCACGTTTTATTTGCAAATTTACTCGAATTTTAAACCGGACCATTTTGATTGGCTCCTGAAAAGCTAATTGGCATAAAAACCAAAACAATGTTTTGATCATAGTATGCGCTGTAGTTTAAAGTACATATATTCCAAGTTTCAGTTTGGTGGCTTTAAACGTCTGGAAGAAGTAGATAATTTAATAATTAGAAGTACCTCTCAAAATGACCGCCATGTGCCTTTAAATACAAATTCACATATAATCTATTTAGTAGACTTAAAGTGATAGTGAAATCAGACTGACTGTATATTGTATGCTTTACGAGTATTCAACAATTGGAATTTTTGGGATTTTAGCCTCGTTTTGGCTTCTCAGGGCGTTATGGGAATGATTAAACAATTGAAAACGACAGTATCTTCTTCAGCGTCTCCGATAACATATGAAACCACATTTTATTTGCCCATTTACTCGAATTTTAAAACCGGAGCATTTTGATTGGATCCTAAAAAGCTCATTTGCCTAAAAGCCAGAGCAGTGTTTTGATGATAGTATGCGCCGTGGTTCAAAATACATATATTCCAAGTTGGTTTTTAACCTATGGAAAGAGTAGATAATATAATAATTTCAAAGACCTCTCAAAATGGCCACCATGTGACGTAATGTGGCTTTAAATACCAATTCACATATTATCTCTTTAGTAGACTTAAGGTGATAGTTGATCAGATTGGCTGTATTTTGTAAACAATTAAACTTTTGAAATCGTAGCCTGTTTTGGGGTTCCTATATGCGTTATGGGAAGGGGTAGACAATTAAAAACGATATTAAACAGTATTGAACAGTTTTCCTTGCTGCATGGTTCATTCACAGCTATAACAATGCAAAATAAATGTCATTTCCAAAGAAATAAAAAAAAGTTCAATTTTATTTTTATTTTAAAATATATTACAGTATATTGGAACTTTGTGAAACTGGCACACATAAGTCGCATCTATACTGTGTATCGATCTACCAACATTTGTTGCAATAGCTAGTGCCGTTTTAAAATGGTGTCCTGGAACAAATTAGCATTACTACAACAATTTGAGACCCAAGGACAACAAATATTTAGGATATTAATCCATGCCTAACTGTTTTACAGTGAGCGTCTGTCTGGAAATCCCATTCTACAGAACAAAGGATTTTTCGCACCAAAACTTTCCAACGACGCAGTACAGTTACTTTCAATTTTAACATTGAGCCTTAAAGTTTGGACGTGTATTACTAACACAATTTCGTTTTAACGTCCAAGGCATGCGCTTATAAAATCTATAAAACTCTTTGGGCTTTCATCAGAGGTGCAGATGTTACAATTGAAGGCACATTTTGTCAAATGCTAACCCTAACCTAACCCTGACCCTAACCCGTACACATGACCCGAAGCCTTTTTTACAGATTGATTGATTTTTAACTTACCCTTACCCTTACACCTTACCATAAGTCCTTTTTACAGATTGATTAATTTTTAGCTATGAAAATGTTCAGTTGTTGTTGTAACTAAGTCTTTAAATCTCCGACAAAACTGCAAGAGTTGCCGTACGTTGAACTGTAAGCAAACCATTCCATTGGCTGTCCAACCTCATTTCGTAATTTTTCCAAATAAGGAGATTTGCACGGATAACACAAACGACCATATGCTTTGGTCAGCTGCAGCACTTGGGATAATGTATTCACGGAGTTACCCGAGTCACGAAACCGCCTCCGTATAAGGCACGGCTCGTTAACCCTCTTGTCTACATTAGACATCGTAAAGCGGGTTAAATTATAGATTTTACAAACTTTATTATTATTTTAATACGGTATGTCGCACATTATCGAGGTTGGTATTTTCTGAAAGCTTATACTTTGAGCCATACAAGAAAAGTATAGCAAACCCGATTTAATTCGTTACAGTCGATTTGTGGTCGAAATTCTGCGGTATAGATCCTTAAAATTATGTTAAACATGCATTTAAATGTGACCAAGAAATACTATTTGCAATAGATTAGGAATCATACCAATCCTAATGAAACATAGATACAGATTTTAAGACGTTGAAATAAATCAAAAAAAGTATTAATGATTAATGGATTGGTGTTTGGTATTGTACTGCCATTTTAGAGTTTCACTGTAACAAAATCATTATTATTGGATTCCAAAATAACATGAAAAATAAAACTGGAATCATATATGCACGCTGTGTCACGAAGTCAGTCTAAACAATAAAGTGCTTTTTGTTAAATTAACATCCATTTAGAAACCTAGTTTAAACCTGGTATATTAACTCCACGGTCCAGTGGCTTGCTGTGTTGGACAAATTAATTAATAAAAAATTTGGATTTGCTCGTACCTTAGGTATATCATATCAATACATGTTCTGAAACACAGTACCTACCTCAAAAGGGAACCTCTTCAATCCAAACTGATTTTCCAACCAACAGCTGGATATATTTTACTACTAAGAGAAGGATTTACAACGTTCACATTTAAAGTATTCACACTGCAATATATTTACTAAACATTTCCCGTTTTTCCTACAAACAAAAAATCACATTCAATCCACCTGCAATTCGGACAGTATGGCTCGAATTTACAGGCTTTTAATTTCACATTTTTTAAATAATTTTTTTGTAAACTCTCCAAACACTTTCAAACTAGAATTCAATGATTCACTCACTTTGTGGGTACATATAACGTAGCACATACATCTTTTACATTCTGTCTAATACCCTTATTGTGTTCTCTGAAAAGCGTTTGGGTAGAAATTAAACCGTGTTACGTTATGCCAGCTGCAGTCGTCCATAATTAGTCAGTATATACACTAACAGAGGCATAACGTAAAATATCCTAGAGTTGAAAACCCATCGCAGTTACGTTCCTAACTTCTAAATACTGATCAAATCATGCCCAAGTCCACATTGGGCTGGGGTGGTGGAAGATTACCTGGAGCGAGAGACACGCGCTAACCCGACCTCAATCTAATTGAGCATGTGTGGTGCATTTTGGTGCGTGCAGTTTCCGCATGAATTGTGCAATCCCGGGTGCTGGGTGAGCTCCTGTAATGGTCTAAGAGAGATTCGTAGGTTCATTATGAGTACAAGTCGTCATAAAGTCAGAGTGTCACCAGTGAACCGGGATAACATACCGGTTATTGAGTTTTCATTATTTTCCCACAATAAACTTTAACAAAAATTTATCATATACGTAAAACACTTTTAAGTATGACTTTAAACACCAAACAAATAAATTTAAAATCAATATACTATATCTTGTTAGGGTCTCGCTGAGGCTCAGTTGGTTGAGTGTTAAACTGCTGGATCCCTTAATAAAGAATGAGTAAATAACTAGTCCATTAACCATATTTAAGCATTAAACTTAAGTCACGTTTAAATACTCATGTGAGTTTTTCAAAACTTAAGTCTATTGTTTTTATTCACGAAAAATAAGTAAAGATTCCTTTTACCAAATCCTACTCACATCGTCAGCGTTGATGGCAAATATTGACACTGGCACACTAGGAGACGATTGAGCAAATCATATTGCGCTATCACACCGCAGAGTTGAATATAAGCAAACAAGCATATTTGCATTGGTATAAGGAAGTATCCAGGTACAATGTATTACAATAGTTAATTCGATTTTGACCAATCGACAGAGCTTTCTTTCAAGCTTCTCAAGGGCTTAACAATATTGGCATTGAATGTCAAGAATATAAAAAAGGGACCATTTTCTGGTTATTTTAGACGGCTTTTAACCAACTGCCCTAGCAGCATTCTAACACATCTGTCCAAAATCAACTAAGGTAAGCTTTTACGATTTAGACACCTCTGTTCAGCTTATTATTTACCGGCATCAAGTATATATTTTTAAAAAGTGTACAACCGCATCATTTTTGAAAAACAATAAGACATTTTTACACTGAAAACCCCATTTTTTTGCTGAACTGAATTACGGCTAGGTACTTTCGAGCATTTTCAAAAACGAGACAAACAAAAAGAATAATCATTAAGCTTCATTATAGAAGTTTGTTACGATCACTATTTATAGGTTATTAGTATTTGAATGTCTTAATGATTCCATATATATCCGTTTAGCAAATAAATACTTTTATTCCAACAGATGAAGACAAAGGCTGTGATTGCGATTTTGCTGATATCCATGCTGATGGTACAGGACGCCGAGTCTTGGTTCATCAGGATCAGACTGAGGCGTATTGTCAGGGCAGTTGGTCGAGTATTTAAACCAATTTGCAATTGGGCCTGTCCTCGAGCTTGTACATACGTGCTGACTGCTGGCGTGGGAGGTTTCGTCTGCAAAGTTGGGTGTAGATTTTTATGCGGGAAAAGGAAAAGAGAGGTAATTGAAATTGTTTTTTTGTGTGTGTGATTTTCCCGTTTGAATATACGCTATTCGAAAAGACAGTTTGTTTCCCTTTCGTTCAATGCGTCCATGAGTCGACTTAACCGACACATGTATTGATGCATGTTCTTTGTAATGTAATTGATTCGTACACATTTGTATCTGGATTGCTAATTTGCATAATCAAGTTATTTAACTGATCAAGCAATATCTAAGTTTTTATCTGTCAACAAGGTTTGTGCAAATATTCGCCGAAGGTCGTAAAAGAAACTTTTTTGTGTGGGTATTATTTGTATATGTTGGGAAATGTATATTGACATATGTTAACATAAAAAAATGCTTAAAACCAAATAAATGTTTAGCTACCCTTTCCACAATACGCAAAGGTTTAATTTCTAAACAAATTTAATATTTTACCTGGCAAGTCAGGTATAAATCACGGGACACAAAATTCCAAGACATTTAATTTCCTGGAAAAGTAAATATTTCCTTCTATATTAAGATTATACGTAACATATCGAAATTGACCGTTTGGCACGTTTTGCTATACTAAACTGGTACCAAATTACAAAATGTCGGTACTAAAACTGACTGCGAACAATTATTCAATTAATTCTACTATCTTCTTCTTTTACAAAAAATATTAAATTAATTTATTTTGTTTTTATGTTTTTTATTTAGGCTATTGAAAACACTCACGTGACACCGTTACCTTACTACATGGACTATTATGACATTGACAACAATGATCTGTTATCACTGGAAGAGATTGCTGTGACGCTCGGTGATCATGATGTAGAGTCGGACTTAGCGAAGGCCTTTAACATGACGGACATTGACCGTAATTCTTATCTTCCTACAATAATTCTCAAAACGCAAAATGAACCGAAATTACTTAAGGCTAAAGCGCTTGTTTTTGGATTTTTGTTCGTTGCGCAAATTTTGGAGATGGTTTAAATCAATGATCATCCTCAAATAAGTAATAAGTTCACTTCAAGGAACTTCCTAGTCGTCATGAAAGCTTTTAGGCCTATATATAGTTGTTGCTGTGTTTGATGCTGCTCTAAACAATAATAGCATTAATTCCGCTGTATTTTCCCAATCAATCGAGTCTGTATTTTATGTTTGTAGAAGATGGTATGCTGACGGAAGAAGAATTTTTCGCATCAAAATGTCTCATTTTCCGTAAGTAATTTATATTTTGATTTAGCCGAATTTGTTTTGGCTCTGAGTGGCGAACACCTGCAAAGAAATGCCATTGTCAACGGTATAACTGTTTTATGTTTGTTTAATAATGCAAATGTTTAAAAAAATACTCTCACTCTACACACGCTGTTTTTTTTTTATTTTGTTTCTTTATTTAGATCTCCCAGATCCTGTACCAACGCCAACAGAGGAAGTCGCGCAAAGTTAAGTTTGCCAAAGCAGCCATAGACATATATTTCTCCGCAATTCACACACAACTAGAACTGATTCTTTGTTTAAGAGACACACGTGAAATAATGTTAATAAATTGTGAAAGCTACAGTGTACATCTGATATATTTAAGTTGTACCCATTACATTTAGTAATCCTAAAAATAAACAGTGATATAAAAGTTAATTTTAGAAATCGTTATGTGTTACGTGATTTATTTTATTTCTTTCTTATTTTTTGCTCTTTCATGTCGTACTCAAGGGTATAGTTCACTTGTATGACGACTTTGCGTAGCCGGTGAATGGTTGAAAACTGGAAATAAAATAATCCGAGATCACCGCAGCAACATGAAAACTTTTGTTATATACGTTACATGATTTAAATTAGACGTAGGTTGCCTTTTTGTGTTTTTGTTGTTGATTGGGGTGTTACCCTGTAGCTAATTTATTGGAATTATGTGACATCGCTCCGGGCAACGGAATGTAACCAAGCCAGCCCTGATGGACACTGTCAGCCAAGATTAAAACCCAGAACATGCAGACATTGCAGAGGATCCACAAGCTAATTACTCTTTGTATACAATCTGATATACCTATAGTGCAGACCCGCGTCAGGCAGATCCATCGAATACTTTTCTACATCCTTTGAAACCGAGACTATGTTAAATGCTTTGTATACATTATCCATACAGGAGATTCCCGTTGACTTTATGGTAAAAAAAAACCACTCAAAAAGTGCAACGAGTTCAGTTAAACTTCTCGTAATTACGTCGCCTGTGTTTTCCATCGCATATGTAAACAGACCCTCCGTTCCCGTTGAATACAATTTCCATTTATTAGACATTTATATCACACAAGTCATGACAGGTTTTGATGGATAGACAAGGAAATAAAAAAGTGTTTTTCATAACATAAGTTTTTTCACTGTCGCTGAACTGTTGTAAATAGCGGTCTTCGCCCTTTTAGCCGAGCGTCCAGGAAAGCTCGCCTAAAGATTTTTCATTGAATATTGAATGCACACGATAAACAGATTATAATGATAGCTCGAGTTGTCTGAGGTAGGACTGCAGTATCAAATGAGTTAGACGAATTGATACGCATGCAGGCCGACCTCACATAGCGAAAGCTGATACAATGGGGCGTAACCGCACCGTCATAATATCTTTTTTTAAGTTTGTTTGTTTGATCAGTGAATAATCGAGAAAGTAAAATGTCAATGTAAATCTTTAAGATACATTGTAAACGCATCTCACGATATCCGCGGTCATAAGTAAGTTTCCTTATTTATACATTTATATGGTTGATATGTAACGTAATTAAAGCATTTGAGCGGTTGATTATTATCCATTTGTGTAGCCTAAATGTACACTGTCCCGGCTTGTTGAGGCTCATTGTTTGCTCATCATAGGCGTTTTTACATCTTGCTTATTCAATAACAATTAAATTCGTTTTATTTCTAAAATGTTCAGGTTGTCTTTCCAAAACTTTAACCTTTACAACACTGAATTTCGAAAACTGTTGTTCTAAAGTAATCTAAAATATTTGAACTCGAGGGAGATAACAGTTCATTTTTTTTGCGTCCTTCATTCGTTTTTTAACAAACACACAAATCAGTTCACGTCAGTTCTGTACCGTATTCTGAATAGCGTTCAAGCTATTGGGTCTTTTCTGTGTAAGATTTCAAAGCATAATCCCAGTGACATTCGTAGGCTACTTGAAGTGGTTCGGACCGAAGTTTGAATATAATTATTTGTTATATATGTATAGACTTAAGTATGTGTGTTAAATCTCCATTATCATCCGGCGTCTGTGCCAAGACGCTTTTCTCTAGGGTTACGAATGACGAGATTCAATAAAATTTAAACTAAAATATTGTAACTATGTCAAACCTGTATTAACATGTATACAAATCTCTACACAAAAAACAGATTGCGATTTGTTAGATGTAGAGTTAGCGTTAAGTATCCATTTATAACTGTACAGATCACTGAGTAACACTGTGTAATTTTAATTTACCCCTTACTGATGTTAATTTGTGCAATTCAGTCATGTCCAATTCTGTTTGTATAAAAATGCCCACCTCGCGCATTTGTAACAGTTAAAACGCAGTTTTAT
>JAVFBZ010011793.1:0-11982 GCA_032466195.1 Katharina tunicata | reverse complement strand
CCTTTATTGCTTTAGATAAAGGGTCAGTTGTTTCCCTATCTCGCGCATGTTAAAGCAGACGTAGATGTTTTAGAATACATTATAAGTAGTGCTCTTTTTGCTTCTGAGCGCCGCAACTGCTTGTCGCGTCCGGTGTGAATTGGCCTTAACAATAAACACCACAACGTCCCAATGACTCTTCCGCAGCACACCTTTACAGAATCGTGAAAGTGTGCTTTAAACCAGCTCAGAGGTCACTTTCACAAAATGTCGTACGACAATAAAATATAGTACGTTATTTTAACGCCTATAGTTTAACGTGACGTTATTTTACCGGACAGATTTCTGAACCGGCAGTTAGAACAGTAATAGTGTGAACGTTACGTTTTAAAATGTTGCCATGTGAACGTGCCTTTAATGACCAAAATCCGTCACCATATTTTGGCTGCATAGTAACCTCATGTTGGTAACGTTGAGGGGGCTTTCTTAGACTGCCAATTGGATATCAATACTTAGTTTGAATATCAAAGAAAAGTCAAAACCAACCCGAATTAGTAAGTCTGGGTTTAATGCTAACAAATAAGAAGACCCATTTAACACCAAATTTATCACTATCAGATTGGCAAATCACTATCGTTTATCTTTTGATCTGTTTACTTTTAAGACGACAGGTTTGTCCTCGTACTCGCACAGAAAGCTACACCATACAGCAGGGATATAAAATAAACTGTGGATTTTTGGGATGGCAGAGGTGTAACAAACAAAGGTAAGGTTACTTTGAAAGAAATTATTTAACCAACTTTTAAACAGAAATCAATCTGCCAATAAGTGCATGGCGGTGTATCAGTTAATCAGAAATATATCAGTGTACCTTATCTTCTATGAAATCACGGATTTTTTTGCAGGACAGTAACTCGTTACAGGACCGCGACGGATTATCGATGTTGTACTAGCTGGGTTAGTGTGGATAATGTGCATTGTGACAAAGGTGAGACAGGCCGTCCTTGAAATATGACTGGTTTTCAGAAACGTAAACGATATTTAAAACGGCAAAATGTTTATTTTAACTCTCTCCGTATTCTTTGTTAGGGCATGTTAATCTCAAACAATTGTAGACAAATGACAGGTCAACCTGTTGGTGTTTAAGACTAAGCAAAATGAAACCAGAACTTCCCTTAGTTCAATGCCAAGATGCAGTTTAGTCGAAGCAAAATAGCTTTACAGCATTCGCCGGTCTTATGGTGAACAAGCCAGATCAGATCATGTTTATCCAAATGACACTTTTTGTCTTGGTAATCCTGTGTGCTCGTTGTCATGAACGTGAGTATATATTTATAATACGTTTATTGTCATCTCTGTTTTCTACAGCCATTTGCTTTGGCCAGTCGGCGGGCGTTTGCTCGAATGGAGGAACATGTGTTCGACCCAATGTGTGTAGCTGTAGGACGGGCTACGCAACTCCTAGATGTACAGGTAAATGGAAACTTAAAAGAAACACATAGAAGAAAAATAATTCCATACAGAAGAACACACCCACGGAAATAAAAATATCAACAACAAAGAAAACAAACATCCAAAAACTAATCCACCCCTTTACAGCACATGATTGGTCGAGAATAAAGTTATGTTAGCCATTTGTCATAACTGCAGAAAATGGCATTCAAACTCTGCCTTATAAAATTATAAGCCGTATCTCTAATGTTGGAATATTATTGTTGAACATGTATGCATATGTGAACAGGCGGTCTAGATCTGCAGAATTTGGAATGTCTGTATCTTTGATATTTATCAACACATATATAAGAAAGCTGAAGAGGGGTATTTACGACCTTACATGATACTTTTAACTTGTATTGCAACACATTCTTTTTCCAGGATACCAGTACATCAATTTATTACCCCTCTGAAGTTGAGGTTGTATGTATATGTCTGAATGTTCGAAACATAAATTTAAGCCTGGAATGAAGTCCTGTTTTAATATCTGTACTATTCTGCTCTAAAAACAATTTAATCTGAAATAATCTATCTATTTTGTCTTTTATCTCTTCATATTAGCAAACATTTTTGTTTAGCTGCCTTTAAGTAATGCTTGTGCTTTAGTTTAGTTTTAAAATACGTGATATAAGAAAGATATTTAAACCTTTGATTTATCAACTTATGGTTATAGATATTAACGAGTGTGACAGTAACAACGGCGGGTGTGGCCAGGTCTGTACAAACACAGTGGGATCTTATCGGTGTAGCTGTGAGACAGGATACGGGCTGGTCGGGACCAGTGATTGTAAACGTAAGTTGTTTTTATGAGCCGGTAACATTATATTCCATATTATGGGAAATGCAGTTCTTTCCTAGTATTATGCTAATAAAATGTATTGGTATAATCACAGACGGCTATTCTACCGGAGATTGTTTACTTATTACAAGATAAGGATTGTTGACCTTGTCATGTTACATGCTGAAAACTGTGATATCACAATGTTGTTTGCCTTTATCCACCTTTTTGAACTGTGCCGAATACAGGTGTTATAGTTTGTCGGCTGTTCGTGGTTGGCTGTTAGCGGAGGGAACATATATAAATTCCAAGGATATTATTTCTCTTTTTCTAGTAAAAATATCGACAGTTGAAAGCTGAAATTTGGCACACATATTGGCTAAAAGATTCTCATTAATATTATGCAATGTAAGCAAATGTTTTTGTAAGTAGAGGAGGTGGATTAAGGTGGAGTAAACAATAAGGGTAATTTGAATAGCCGTCTGGGCATTAAATATAGTGTATATCCACGTGGAATTTGAAACATATTCAGGCCTCGGCATTGTCTACAAGTTATCGTATAAAATTCCGGTGAACGTCGTACAAACATGTATTTTTAATAACACAGAGGGAGGTTTCTGAATAGCAGACCGGAAATGGATGAATAGCTAGCTGGATAATAAGTCAGTAAATGTAAAAGATACCGGCCTGAAATTGTCGTGTCAACTTCCGGTCCATGTCGCACAGAAAGGTGTTCTTAAATAGCAGACTGGTAAGTATTTAAATAGCTGTTTTGTTAATATACAAGATAACGGCATTAAACATATCAGGTATGGAGTACCCAACATCCCCTACAATATGTCGTGTCAACTTCCGGTCCATGTCGCACAGGAAGGTGTAGTTGGGTTAGCATATGAGTCGAAATGAGCAGAAAATCCTAGGTTAAAAGATAGGGCAATCCCCACGAAATGCGGAGCAGTGTAAAGCCGTCGTCTGCGCAGGTCGAGGTGGACCGAAAGTTCCCGAAGGTGGGCCGATGGTGTCCCAAAGGTGGTCGGCTGAGGGGTCAGAGGGGATCAGAGGGGGTTATGGGTCTGGGTCACCCATGATGTCACGGCATGACGTTTCGGTCGTCTGCTCATGAGGCAGGTGTGACGGGTTAGTGTCGTCTGCGCAGGTTGTTGCGCAGGTTCCGAGTTTGACCGGAAGTACCCGAAGGTGGTCCGAAGGTAGGTCGGGGTGAGAGGTCAGGAGTCAGGGTTGAGGGCTGAAAGGGAGGTCACCAGTGAGGTCACCTAGGTCACATGCCGTCACGGCATGACGTCACGGTCTTCTGCTCATGAGGCAGGCGTGTTTAATGTGTTTTTTGTGTGGGGTCTGGTGTTGGTTATATAAAAGAATGAAAAAGACATGAGATGAAAAAATAAAATAAAACAAGACACTACATGAGATGAAAAATAAATAGATGTATAAAATAAAATAAAAAAGACACTACATGAGATGAAAAAAATATTCAGAATCAACAGTCCTACACACTGCAAATGAAAGCCTCTTTCGGAAAGAGTGAGGTGGCCCTGAAAAGGGCCTTTGGAATTTTGGTATTGAACCTACAGGCAGAGCCTTTTGAAAAAAACACCGGCAGGTTCATGGAGCATCTTTTTGTTCTTCTTTTTGAGCTTTCCGTGGTTTGCCGCCGGCTTCGCTGTGGACATCATGGCCACCTTCCTGATGCGTTTGGGCGGCGGATTAGTGGATTAGTCCAACCGGCTGGCGGTTATACATCTTGAAAACCCTGTCCATTTGTGCTTCTTTTTTTCTCTTTAAAACCAGCTCTTACGTTAATTAAGCATGACACAGCGATACCCAGACACGATCACCAACGAGTTCGACATGCTTTTTCGAATGATACCACTTACACCACGGTACCAGGTCGTACTGTAACAGGCGAGCTTCTTAAAGTGTGACCAGGCGACTCGATTCACACACCATTCAACGTAATTCTACCTCAAAACACGAACACCTACATGCACTGACTGACTGAAGCCCTGGAACAGTGACGCGTGCAACAGTGACGCGTGTTCGACGAACATCTGCACTCCAACAGTGACGCGTGGAACCGTGACGCGTGTTTGACGAACATCTGCACTCAAACAAAGTTTGCAACAAAGTTCACAGGGTAGTAGAAAAACAAGTCACGTCACCCAGAACCAAAAGGGTGTAAAAAAAAATCAACATGAACCACCAGCGGACTTTTTTGACAGACTATAAGGGTATCAATAAAACCATACGGCCAGGCCAGGGTGATCAGGGTGACCAGGATAAGTGTTGCTTGTTCGTGCTGATTTCGCGTGAAAACAGGATTAAACGTTCGGCGTGGTGTAAAGCGAACGGACCAATCAGCGACGCTGAAAAATGAGCCAATCAGCGAATGTGTGTTTTCTCTCAGGTTCGCGCTGTTTGTCCTTCAATCCACTTCCAAACCTATACAAACCACACCAAACCCCACTGGTGATTCATTCTATCTACCAGCTCTCCACAAGCGATCAACAAGCCAGCAATCTATCTCTACTCGTCCCGAGCTCGTTACCTACACCATTGAAGAGGAGTTGCGGATAATGATGCGAGACATGCGACATGATTTTGATCTTTCCGGGGTTGTTCGAATGAGTAAGACCTACCAGAACCACTTTTTCGTTCATCTCAAGCGATGGATTATGTACGCGGTCGGAGGTCGACACTACCCCTCACGATTCGGCTTGACCGTGATCAAAAATACCTATGAGGCGCTCACACTTACCGCCCTGGTCGACGCTGTGGATACTATCCTAGCCAACCATCCGCCGAAGGCCGACAACACACCCGCCGTACTCCAACCGTTGGATAGAGCCACCATGTTACATCTAAACTCGGTGTGGTTGGCCTGCTTCGACGAATTCCTCACACCCATCCTACTTGAACTGCGACAAAAGTACTGTGGGATGACCAGGATGACCAACCATACCTGCCTGACGTGTAATGTGATGGATATTTCTGGGTTTATCCCCTTCCTACCAGCGGGGCTAGAGCGGACTTGCGAGACCGTTTTGTGAACGAATTTCAACGCCTCAGACCCCGATGTGAATGTATATGCACATCGCCACGCTGTGAAGAAGACCAGCAACAACAGGACGCCAGCAACAACAGGCCTTCATTTCACAGTAAGACATAGGTGTTATGCTTTTCATTGTGACGCAATAGTCAATAAAAATAATATTGTTTTTTTGTCGTTTGAAAAGAAAAAAAATTGTTGTTTGTTGTCGTGTGTTCTTGGCTATAGTCTTCGTGTTCACTGTATGCTGTATGATGAGCCGCACATCAGACAGGATACAGCGACTGATACCGTCCCTGACCAGTGGTCGCCACTTACCGCCACTCATCGCCACACACCGCCACTCACCACCACTCTTCGCCTCTCTCCAACACATCGTCTTCTTATCGTGTTCACATGGGCTCATTCAGGCAGCCTGACAACATGAATAACTCCCCATAAAGGTATAAATAAAATTTTTAAAAAAAGGTCATACACATCAATAACAAATTTTAAAAAAGCTGCGTGTCACGAACAACGCTCCAGATCGCACGATAGTCATGTTGATCGATATAAGGAGACAACCGTCACGGGGTGGTGTCATTCGACGTCAGTCACGTCATTAGTACATTCACACCGCCGAACACGCTCCGCTGGGCCCATCTGGTCACCTCCGTCCAAGACTTGCGAGCCTACAAAAGTGTGTTCTTGGCCATGTGTGAGACTGTAGAGGTGACCCACCGCCAGCAAATGGCCGTACGTCGCTCTTTATACGGGTCTGAAGCGACCATCACCCCCCAAGACAGCTCAGTTTCAAGTGGAGGAATTTGTTCCCATCAGTAAAGGTCGATTGGAGAAAGCCTTCTTACCCAATTGGAGTACGGAACATTTTCGAGTCAAACAACGCCACGATCGACGTCCGGTCGTGTACACGCTTGAATAATTACACAGCGAGGTGTTAGCGGGTACGTTTAACGAGACTGAGTTACAACGCATCACGACAAACCCCGATGATTATCATCACGTGGAAGAGATTCTGAGGACGGAAACACGGCGGCGAAGGACGTACCATTGGGTCAAGTGGTTGGGCTGGCCCTCGACGTTTAAATCCTCGATTCCAGCGACGGCTTTAAAGCGTATTTAAGACGCGGACACACTTCCTCTGGTTAAGCACCGCCTGTCATCAACAGGGTATGGATCGTATGGTGCAGATCTTGTGGACCCCCGACACAAAAAATACGCTTGGGTGAGAGGTTAACCGGCTTACTCACGCTAGGCCTGTGGATTGGGGCGATCACGCTCGATATCACATCGATTCTCTGCTACAGCAACCTCACCTCCTACGCCAGCTCCCTCGTCGACCACCCGACCACCATCAACAACACCACCAACACAGCGGCCCGCTACCCACTCCCATCACCCCCATCTCTCCCACCCACCTGATCGTGATGGACACCCGGTTTCAACACCCGTTTACCGCACTGGTCTCTGCGCGACTGGAAGTGCCAAGTCGTTTTTTCCACGAGCCTTAATTCAACACGCGTCTACCTTAATTCATCCCACCCCGGATAGGATCGTGTGGTGTTACGGCAAATGGCAACCGCTGTACGAGACGATGCCTACAGTGGAATTTCACGAAGACGTTTGACCCCGGGCCAAAGTCGGTGGTTGTGGTCGATGATCTCATGGCCGAGTCCAATGAACGCGTGACAACGCTTTTCACCAAAAGGAGTCATCGCCGAAACGTGAGTGTGTTGTACCTGGTACAAAACTTATTTCACCGCGGGAAAGACCATCGCACCATCAGCTTGAAAGCCCAGTACTTAGTGTTGTTTAAAAAAATCGGCGACGCCTCTCAAATCACACACGTCGCCAAACAGATGTACCCGGGTCAAACTCAATTTGTACGCGAGACTTTCGACGACGCCACCCGTGAAACCCATGGCTATTTACTCATTGCCTTGAAGCAAACCACCCCGCACCATCTGCGGTTACGCACGGCCATGATCCCCGGTGACATCCATTACGTGTACATGCGCAAACCATAAAACCCGGCAGACCACACCACCCGAACCAGTCCAAGTGTGATTTCCGTACGAACCATGTCAGCGCGAGTGAAACGATACCTCCCCACGCTACGGATGCTGTCCAACAGCCCACCCGACGTGTCACGGGCCATCGTGCGTGGCAGTGACAACCGTCTCATGACCTGTCTGCGAATGTGCTAAAAAGACTTTAGATGGGAATGTACCCCTGACGTCACGTCAAAAGGCTCGTCTTCAGCCGTACAAAACACAACTCCGACGTCTCGCCAACAAAGCCGTGAGTTTCTAACGCAAACGCACCGTCGTACAGCCAGGAGGCTTTCTCAGTGCTCTGCTAGCACCCCTCGTCAGTCTTGTCGGATCGCTGTTCACAGGACAACGCCCGTAGAATCATGACGTCGGTCAAGAAGATGACTTTGATCGAACCTCGGTTATTGGAAGCCTTACAACGTGCTGCCACGTCCACCACCCAACACCAATTTCCCGTGCCTAGTGACTGCAAAGCGTTAAACGCACTCGATCAGGTCATGGAAGCCGTGCTTCGACGGAGCGACTTGCCTGACACGGAGAAAATTCAACAGTACCTGCAGAGCCTACAGCGTTATTTGACCTATCAACCTCAGATCCAAGGCACCGCTGATTAATCACCACCACCACCACCCACCCCATTTCCATCCCCGCCCAACCCCTCACTTACCACAAGTACCACAACTACCACAAGCCCCTTCAGAAGTAGCACCCCCTCGACCCATCCCACCATCACTCCAGCAAACCCCACCCCAGCAAACGACACCACTCCGACAATGCCTACTGCCATTAACACCTACGTCGGACGACACAAGATCCACACCGAGCTCAACACCCCTACCTCCCCCACGGACACCACGCACCCCGCGCACCCAACTCACCCCGACTCACACGCCTGCAGGCGTGCCCCGCGCCGTTCTCCTCGCCGTTTCAACTCCCCGCGGTCGCGCTATAAAAGGGCGCCCTACACAGACGATGATCAGTTGAGTGCGACATCCACCACCACGACGCATCACCCCCGATATCTTCAGCTAAACCATGATGTTCAACTAGGCTCGCGACGGTGTAAACAGCGAGTTTGATTTGTTGGCGATGCCACCCGCCCAGACTAGTGTGATCAGTGGTCGGTGTGAAACCTTTAGCCCTATTGCGAGCATTAGCGACGGTGGGCCGGTCGAATTCCGCATCACCAACAGTGATCCGTACACGTACTTGGATTTAGCCAACACGTTTTTATATGTCAAAGCTAAAATTGTCAAAGGTGTGGCACTGCTTTGCTGGAGACGGATTATCTATCCCCCACGAACCTCTGCACAGTCTCTGGCAACAAGTGGATGTCAGTCTGAACGATAAATTGGTGAGTGCGTCTAGCAACATGTACCCGTACCGCACTTACATCGAACCCTTGCTGTCGTACGGCGGAGAGGCCAAAGCCACCCAACTGGACACCGCCCTCTGGTCCAAAGATTTTGCCGGGAAATTCAACGAGCACAACGGCGAGAACAAAGGATTTCTACGCCGCCAACACTACTCCGCCGAGAGTAAAGCCGTTGACATGTTGGGTCGCCTGCATACCGACATCGGCTTTCAAGACCGGTATCTCCTCGACCACGTCACCGTGCGACTGCGACTCACGCGAGCCAAAGATACCTTTGATTAACTGACCAGTCAAGAGCAGCCCGATTTTAAAATCGTGCTGCAGGTCGTTCAGGTCCACGTCCGCAAAGTCCAAGTCAGCCCAGCCCTACAACTCGTCCATGTCAAAGCGCTGGAGAAAGCCCCGGCCAAGTACCCCGTTCGACGTGTGCTGACCAAGTATTTCGCCGTTCCGCAAGGCCAAACGACCATCAACGAAAAAATAAATATATTCGGGGGTGTTACCGAAACGACTTCTCCTGTGCATGGTCGTCAACACGGCCTTTGACGATACTTATGGGGAAACCCGTTCCATTTTTACCACAACAACTTGAACTACCTGGCCATCCACATGAACAGGCGTCAAATTCCCTCTCATCGCCTAACCCCCCAACTTCAAGGAGCATTTGTACGTGTGATAGTTCTTTAACGTGTTCACCAGCGCTGGGAAAGCCATCGGAGGCAACGACATCACCCGCCACGACTTCGACCACGGGTACGCCTTGTTCTGTTTCGATCTCTCCTCCAACTTACACAGCAGATTCAAACCTGGCTCAAAAAAGCGATGTGCGCCTGGAAAAGAAGTTTGCCAAACCCCTCCCCAAGACGATCAACGTGATTTGTTATGCGGAATTCGACAACGTGATTTAGGTGGTTCGGAACCGTCAGATACTCTGCGACTTTTAGACGTAAACCACGATAAGCACGACGGAACTACAGCGTGTGTTGAGTTGACGCGTCAGGTGTTTCAAGGGGTGTTTCCGCAGAATCACATACCACCCCACCCCCATCCCCCTGTCGGGTATATCTTGAACACGGATCCGTGTGATCAACCTGGGGAACACTTGGTGGCTGTCTTTTTCAACCGTGACGACCAAGGCTAGTATTTTGATTCGTACGGGCTGCCACTGCTGTCCTCGTGGCTCTCGACATGGCTGGACGAGACAACACGTTGATAAACGTGGAATCGAAGCGGTTACAAAGTACCACGACGGCCTTGTGTAGGCAGTATTGTGTGTATTATGCCTAACAGCGGGTTCGGGGTGTGCCCCTGCGTGTCTCTGTTCGAAGTTCCACCGATCGAAAACGATGTGATGGTGTATGACTTTGTCAGCCGGCATTTTTTTTATCGATCCCCCGTTTTGGAATGAGGCACTCCAGTGACAGTTAAACATTGTTTATTGTTTGTGTAGTCACCAAAACAAGCGGTGTGTTTTTTTGTTATGTCCTTTGTTGACTGATACTATAGGCATTGAATTACATGAGTTATAGGTGTAGGGGTGTAGGGTGTAGGGGTGTGGAGGCTGGTATTGATTGAGGAAAACACATTGCTAACTTGAGAAAGATCTCTTTCGTGACACATGTGGTGGCCCTAAAAAGGACGTTTGGAACAACCAGCCTCCGGGAGTACTGGTGAGGGTGGTAAAGGTGGTGGTGAAGCTGGTGAGGGTGGTGGGGCTGGTGAGGCTAGTGAGGCTGGTGGGGTGGATCGGAGATCTGAGCTGCGTGGTAGTAGAGGCCTCTCCCGATCAACATACTCCTTGGTGTCGGTAAAATGTTGTGTGCCTCCGCGTCGCCTTCATGTGTGGTACAATGTCCTCTCGGGACACCATGGTGTTCTTAAAGATGGGTGGACATTTGGCGAAGGTGGGCTTGAGGAGGTCAGGTGCGTGTAGATCACACTCCACAAAACCAAACAGACCAAAATCGCGGAGTTGGTGTTGGTGTTGGGTTCGGGTCTTGAAGCGATGTAAAGGATGGGTGCAGGACTTTAGAAGCGCGGATAACTGAGGCTTTTAACGACACTCCTCCCAAAACTCACATTCCCAGATATCTATGTAGTCTTACCCCAAGGACTTGACATACATTTCGTTGGCTAGCGTCACTTTTCGAAGTTCCTCCGCGGATTTTACCCGCCGTGTGTTATATCGCCCTCTCGTCAACTCACAGGCATCGTGACAGTGCCAATAACATCCCTTGAATTGCAACACAGTACCCCGTCCGTTCACGTTCTAAAACCCATCCACCGGTAGACGACGACATTTCTCCATAGCATTGTACTGGTTTCGTATCGAAATACCTCGACAATGTACTTGTCATTCTAACCACTGGTCTACGATGTGTGTTGTAGACCGCCGTAAGGTAAAGACACCCTCGGTGTCTGAAGGTAACCAGCGGGTGTAGTGACCGGCTGGCATCTTCGAGGCTAGACAGGAGAGGTACAAGGCACTGGCGTCAAACCCACAATCTTTTGACACATCTTACCTCCGCGAATCTTGGGGACACCTGCTTGATGGTGACGCGTGAAAATGATGGGCGGTCCGACCGCTAACGATGTTCTTCTCCATACACTCGTACATTTCGGCGTCCCTGTTATTCACGAGTGAAAAATAATCCGTCAACCCTTGAAAGACGTAGCGTAGTGTCAACCCTGGAATACTGATGCATTGTTTGAAGACATCCACCCCTAGACCATGATTAAACGTAGCCATTTTTTGCGGCTTCCATGAAGGGCTCTGCGTCGAGGCTATTATACCATATCAGGAAATCTTTGAGGGTTGTCATCCCTTCACGATCCCACACGCCTTGGAGGGTTGCATACTCTTCGGTAGAGAGCTCTATGTTCTATAACGTGATGTTGAAAGCGGCACGGGGTGGCAGGGTCGTCTCCTCTAAGCGTGCAAGACTATCGACGTAGGTGTAACAAAATGTATCCTTGAGGAATTGACAGTCGTAGGCTTTAATGCAATTGTCGTAGCTAAAGTTGGGAGCCAAGTAGTTGCACACATCTAAGAACAAGAGGGTATCGGTGGCGACCGCCATATGGCTCTGTTCATTTTTGATGACACACTTGAGTATTTGTTGATGCGTCAGGTATGGGTACATGTAGCGTTTCACTATGTTGAAATCATACCGACCCGAATTGAAACCCAGGACGGGGAGTTGTGCGAGGTAGTTCAGGAGTTTTTTCTTTAACA
>JAVFBZ010011782.1:0-10755 GCA_032466195.1 Katharina tunicata | reverse complement strand
AGGAGGCTCCCATTCTAAATAGAGGATCAAGCCATTCTTCTTACCGCCGAGTCTTTAACTCTAAGGTATTATCTGGTCAGCTTGGTGTTCACCTAGAAAGAGTTATCAGTCTTTGCTGTTTGTATCGAGTGAATTGGTACCATGTGATTAGATAGTACTGCTTTAGGACTTTATCTTTTGTTCTATTCTGCCTTTTACAGACTTCAAATTGAATCGACCCTATGACACCTGTTTTTTTTTCTCTGTTTAATTTTAAATAAGTTGGTAGTAAAATTTAGATGATTCATTCACCATCGCACTTTTGCAGAAACATTACTACGACAACAACAAGGACGGCCTGTCATTACACTATTTCACATATTCTTCTCTATCTGGAGAAATAATAATTATTATTATTTTATTTGTAGTCCAACTACCATAACGTCATTGTCAATAACAAACTAGCCTAAGGGTAAATACTAACCATCGTCTTCTAACCTTTGAAAATCACACAAAAAGTTACATTTTTAACTAGCTCAACAACTCGACAGCTTATTATATTGAAATGCTTGACGATTTGCTATGGGCTTATCTTCTGACTTTTACTAAATTCAAATCAAATCGCCTCTGCGCCATGTTTTTCTAAGTTTTCTATGTTAAATTGTATATCAGTTGTTATTAGAACCTACACGATCCATTCTTCAACGTATCTTAAACAGATGCAGAACTACGATTACAGCGAACATGTCCTGTTATTTCATTAGGGCTGGTATTATTCTCTCTCTCAAGAAAAGTACCAGCCTATTTTAAATGGCATGTAACCTGTGATTGTCTTATATCTAACATTGTTTTCGGTTGTTTGGATTACACTTTCTTAAAGTGATCTAAGTATAGTTAATCAAATCAAACGTGATTCCTTGACTGATTAATTGCTTTTAACCCACATCCCCATCCTTTTATCGATTAAAAATTGGACTCCGTCAAAAACTTCAATAGTCCGAATAAAAATCATGCCAAACTTTGTGCAGATGTGATAGAAATTCTCAAAGTCGTAGCATGTATGACTAGCACCACCCCTATTCCACAGAAAAACAGGAAAATTAATAAATAATTAGATGAGTAGAGTCTCTGGACTGTTTGTTACTTTACATAGGATAAAATATATAATGTCATAAGAAATGTAAAATTGTCCAAAGGAAGACAAAAAACAGTACACGTGTTTCAAATATCCAAAGAGACAACACTATGTCTATTAAATGAGATCTTTAAACTGCATGTTTTTGTTTGATCCCCGAAGACATATCTAGTTCAAAAGCATCCCGTGATATCGGATTTGGGCGTAAAACGTTCTTTAAGGATGACAGGCGGGCATAAACTTCAAAATATCGCCAACGACAAGTTTTACAATATTTTAGTGTACGTGAATGTAATAATAGTCTTTCAGAAAGATAAGTACCGCCATCATTAAAGTAATTGACAATGGCATACAGTACTCAAACGAGATTACTGATCAATATTAGTGTCAACTAAACGTCTTTTTTATATTCTTATTTAGCAAGATTGCAATACATTAGAACATTTGGCCACCACGTCGAATCTGTCATGAGTTGGCAGCTATTGGCCCCAGAGCAGTCTTCTGAATGGATGTAGGCGAGAATTACATGTCATATTGTCCAATGAAGGCTTTGGGAGATTATTTCACGGCTAATTCAGAAGAAGTTTTCACTAGCACGGTGATTACCCAAGAAAGCATAAAAGCTGTCTCTCTTTATACCTATTGACACCGATTAACTTTGACACCTTGTCAACCCTGCTCTTTAAATTGCACCGGCAGTAATAGTCTTCCATAAATAAACTGGTTGTTTTCATCGGCCACAGGGTTTCTTCTCGGTTATTTTGGCTCGCCACTTTACGGATGCGTTGGTAGTAGTCTAACAAGTTCAATTATGGTCAATTAGTCGATAATGCGGCTGCCCAACAGCAGATAGCTCAGTAAGTCAGCGTGGAAAACTAAGCTGTTCTGTCGGCCATAGTGGTACCCACTACACAAAATTGAACTCGCTTATCTTTTTTTATGAACATCATTACCGTTTACTTCACTGTATCAAAAAGCTGTCCTTTCAAGCCCTAACAGATTATTATATTAGTTACAAAACGTAAGCCAGTTTAAATATATCCCATGTACAATCAATAACTTGTTATCCATATGTAAGCCTTATGTTATTAGTTATCACCAGGTTCAAATATAAATCAAACAAGAAAAAGCCAGACAATTTAATTCGAAATTAGTCAGGTTTTTAATGTCAACATTAGACAGTCGGACATGTTCCCAAAGGACAACAGACGCGCAGGAACCGTTTAAAATATCGCAAACGACAAGTTGTACAGTATTTTAGAGTACGCGCTTGTTATAAGCTTTCAGAAAGATAACTACCGCTGGCATTAACATAATTGACAATGGCATTCAGTATTTTAACGCAATTACGGATCAATATACGTGTCAACTAAACGTCTTTTTTATATTCTTATTTAGCAAGATTGTAATACATTAGAACATTTGCTCACCACACCGAATCTGTCATGAGCTGGCAGCTAATAGCTCCAGTTTTAAAAGTTTCGCGGTGAAAAAATATCAAGATTTTTTTCACGTCTAATTCATAAAGTGTTTTCACTAGCACGGTGATTGTCAAAGAAAGCATAAAAGTTGTCTCTCTTTATACCTTTTGACACCGATTAACTTTGACACCTCATCAAAACTGCACATTAAATTGCACCGGCAGTATTAGTCTTCCGTTAATAAACTGGTTGTTTTCATCGGTCACATGGTTTCTTCTCTGTTATTTTGGCTCGCCACTTTACTGATGCTTTGGTAGTAGTCTAACAAGTTCAATTATGGTCAATTAGTCGATAAAGCGGCTGCCCAACAGCAGATAGCTCAGTAAGTCAGCGTGGAAAACTTAGATGTTCCGTAGGCCATAGTGGTACCCACTACACAAATTTGACTGTTTGTTACTTCACTCGTGATAAAATATATAATGTAACACGAAATGTAAAATGATTCCGAGAGTGAAAAAACAGGATAAGTGTTTCCGCAATCCAAATAGAAAACGTTATTTCTATTAGATGATATCTTTGTATTTCCTGGCTTTGTCGGGACCCCGCAGACATATCTGACATCACATGGTATCGGCTGTTGTTGTAAAACGTTCCTTAAGGACAACAGACGGACAGGAACCGTTTAAAATATCGCAAACGACAAGTTGTACAGTATTTTAGAATACACGCTTGTTATAAGCTTTCAGAAAGATAACTACCGCTGGCATTAACATAATTGACAATGGCATTCAGTATTTAAACGCAATTACGGATCAATATACGTGTCAACTAAACGTCTTTTTTTATATTCTTATTTAGCAAGATTGTAATACATTAGAACATTTGGCCACCACTCGGAATCTGTCATGAGCTGACTGCTATTGGCCCCTGAGCAGTCTCTTAATGGATGTAGGCGAGAATTGTAGGTCATATCGTCTAATGAAGGCTTTTAAAAGTTTCGCGGTGAAAAAATATAAAGACTGTTTTCACGGCTAATTCATAAAGTGTTTTTACTAGCACGATGATTGCGCAAGAAAGCATAAAAGCTGTCTCTCTTTATAACAATTGACACCGATTAACTTTTACACCTCATCAACCCTGCTCTTTAAATTGCACCGGCAGTAATAGTCTTCTATAAATAAACTGGTTGTTTTCATCGGCCACAGGGTGTCTTCTCGGTTATTTTGGCACGCCACTTTACTGTTGCTTCTTTGGTAGTAGTCTAACAAGTTCAATTATGGTCAATTAGTCGATAATGCGGCTGCCCAACAGCAGGTTGCCCAATAAGTCAGCGTAGAAAAATAAACTGTTCTATCGGCCATAGTGGTATCCACTACACAAAATTAAACTCTTTTATCGTTTTCATTTTGCCTTTTACTGAACTGTTTCAAAACGTTTTCCTTAAAAGCGCTAAACAGATAATTAGATTAGTTACGAAACGTAAGCCAGTATAAATATATCCCATGTACAATCTATGTGAGCCATATGTTATTAGTTATCACCGGGTTCAAATGTATATATCAAACAAGAAAATGATTTATTTAATGATTTTTTAATGTCAACGTTCGATTGTCTTACATGCATTTTAGCAAGAGATTTTATATGGTTGATTATATTTTATGGCTAGGGCAGATATACAGTCATGAATTTGAAATTCAATGCCGTCTCGAGTCAACTTCACAGAATAAAAATTAAAACTAATGGAAAAATCAATATCGTGAACGTGTTATGACAATCTATATATACCGGGCAGATATTTTTTAAGTATGTGTCCTTCTTCTACCCATACGCTTCTTAATTCATGAACAATAAACAAGTTTGTAACCACACACAATTTTTATTCCAACCAGAAATTCCCCACGATAAACGACTATTTTCTAAGTTATGTCGCCCCCTTCACTCTACCCGGAATAGGTTCGACCCCCTCCCCCGTCCCACTGTGGGCTTTATGTATATATTGTAAGTTTCCGAAGGCTACGGATTTCGCAGGGTGGTTTTAACGATGTTTACTCTTGGGTATGACGTTAAACACCAATCAAACAAACAAACAATCTTAGCTATGTCAGCTCTCGCGTGTCGTGGCAGATAATTGCCGTGTACGTCATGTTTTCGTCTGAGTTAAGGGGCATAAGGATTATTTTGCCATGGGTTCATGTTTTGAGTCTTGCCTTGTCATATGGATCAAATTGTGATAAATGGTATATCGTCTCAGTGGTGTTGGGTCTCATCAGGCGTCCCACAAGGATTTATCTTAGGGCCTTTGCTTCTCTTGATCTCTATAAATGACTTACCTAACACATTCCAGAATGCCAATACCTTTCTCTCTGCCGACGATGCAAAGATATTTGAGTCTGTATCTAACAACGTAATTGTACTGCCCTACAAAATGACCTTGATCGCTTTTATCAATGGTGTATAACATGGAAACTGTAAGTAAATATATCAAAATATGTGTATACAAATTTTACCAACAAACGTTTAATAAACAATTTTAATTATGAACTTAGAGGTATTATTTTAGACACGAAAAAGGAAGTTAAGGACTTGGGTGTATTGATGTTTAATAAGTTAAGCTTTAAGCCTCACATTGAGTCATTCGTTTCCAAATCACTCAGAATGCTAGGCTTCTTACGCAGGCACTGTAAATCTTTTTCGAATGTATCTGCAATGAAATCACTGCACATTACTTTAGTTAGAAGCAGATTAGAATACTGCTGCTCTATCTGGTGGCCTCACCAAAGAACTTTTTCTGAACGAATTGAAAGAGTGCAAAAGAAGTTTGTTAAATTATTATGCTTCAAAATAAAAGTAGATAATAATTACGCTACAGTGTGTTCAACTTTAAATCTCGCGCCGCTAACAGTGTGTTCAACTTTAAATCTCGCGCCTCTAACAGTGTGTTCAACTTTAAATCTCGCGCTTCTAACAGTGCAGCGGAAACATCATGACCTGCTGTTCTTACATCATTGTGTACATAGTTTTTTTGATAATTGTTCCTATTAGTCAGTAAGATCTGTTAATATGCACCAACAAGACATCTTCGTGATAAAAAGTTATTTTTACCCCCGAAAAGTATAATTCTGTGCCATAGTAACTCGGTTTTAATGCGATTTCAAAACTATTTCAACGAGTTGTGTTATAAACTTGACATTTTTGTTCCATTTGATGGTTTTAAGAACAAATGTAAAGATCTATTATTTTAAATCATGTACCTTTTGTTAACGTTGTCTTTTGCACAGCTGTTAATTTCTTTATTAACTATCTGTTGTTCCGTCATCTGTCATAGAATGTTATATACTGTTATCGTCACTGTAATTGGACACATGTTTCTCTAGTGAATGATGTCTAATAAACAATAAACAAATAAACAATAAACAAATACCATTGGGCTGATACGCTAGTACGCCCTAAAACTTACATATTCAAATACCATAAGGCCAATAACCGAACGTTCTACGTTTAGGTTATTCTATCCATTGACCAAAGTTATTTAACATCTTAACATATTTATTGCATCAGTAGGCATTACTCTTTCCTGATGTACAACAAATCACTCGCTGATCTGCAAATTGCAGTTACAACCTATCGTGAATACTGCTCCAGAGAGTTTTAAATATAATTAGTTCACTTGCTTCGTCCATACTCAAAATCAAGTTATTTGCTAAGTTAGTGTTAAAATAACTGTTCCGAATGTACAACGTTCTCAATGTTAAGCATGTATTTTTTCTTGCATGTTGTTTACGAGGATTGATCCACTGACACAGCGTTGTCATGTGATATTGACCAAATATTATTAACTGTTATTAACATAGAAATGAAAATAAATATCGATATCATAGATTACATTGATATATGTGGTCTTATCCACATTTAAGTTTATACAAGGATACATTATGTTATTATTAAAACATTGAATGTTTATTCCGGATTGTGACTTGAAATGAAATGACAATATTGATTATACCTTGTGTCTCCATATCTTGTATAATTTGAAATGTTGCATGTAGCAATAGCGGGATAATTTTTATAAAAAATCTGTTCCAGTGAGATCATTCATCTGTGGACTATTGCGGAATGACACAAGCAAAATGACCAGTATAATATTTAGATCTGAATTGTGTGTCTAAGAACTACATAAAGATAGGCTTTGAGTGAAATATTGCTCATCAGACCATTCATTATTTTATCGAAAGCCTGTCTGTTGATACATACTGTTTTATTTCTCTCTAATTCGAGCTGTCACTTTATTACGATTATCATGCCATAACATTCAAGGATTTTCAACTTCTGGATATATCCATAAACGATGTTTCGGTCTAGTTGCTAAGACCGTTTGCAACCAATGATTACAAGTAATTTCAATTTCAATTTCAGTTTGAGTATACTCTTTTGCGGTTTGTAATCTTTGCTTGAAAACGGCCTTAACAACTAGGCCGAAACGTCGGTTATCAATATATCCAGAAGTTGAAAATCTATCAAAGTCATCTTCTTGTTACCTGTCCGTCTTCTAAATGCCGCTTAAACAAGTTATCGCGTTTGTGACGTTGTGTTTAGCTATGTCAATGACTCCTTCCGTTGAATCAACAATTTAAATCTTTTTAGTTGTGTAGTTAAACTGCTGTGAATCCACTAGGTTCGTCTTACAAGAGGCCTTCGGTTCATAACATATTATTTACGTGGCCTGTAGAGAAGAACATGGACGCCTAACATACGGTCAGGTGTTTGTCTGACACCTGCATCTGTGACAACTGACACAGTCGGTAGTGCACTCAATTGGGGAATCTTCCGCAATGTACTCCATGTGTTCACGACAGGCTTTACTGATAGACCATGTAGATAAACCCCTCCATTTTTTCGTGATCAACAATAAAGCATTAGTTCTAAGAAACTAATAACAACCATAATTATTTAGCTAAGGTACCATTAAAAGTCAGTATTATTTCGTCGTCGTGTCTGTGGGCAACAGAGAACTATAAATATCAACAGAATTCTCAAACGATTTTAGTTAAAATAATTATTTTAGTTTTAGATCGGCCTATTTGTGTGGTCAGCTTGCCTATCCAAAATAAAAGAAGTGTCAGTTTAACAAAGCCTTGAGTTGAAATGCAGAACCAATAAAACCCACTGTTATAACATTTCGTCTGACAACATGTTCATTAAGTGCTTATGGGATTCAAGCTTCCTCTATTTGCTCAAGTTATAATGCACATGATAGTACTGTCCGTGAAGTACAGTTAAAAAATCATCGGACCGTAAAATAGTTGTGACTATTAGGCAGACCAATAAAGCCGGAATTCCGCCTGTGGTTTTCCTTTTTTGTGTGATCACAACTTATCTGTGTGGTCAGCTTTAGAATCGATAATCTGTACAAATTAAATGTGGTCGATTCAATACTAATTCTCACTCGCCTATACTCGGGGGACATCTGCAGACGAAGATTAAAAAAGCAATTTAATCGTCAATCGCTTTATAACACCTGAATGTTGGCGTTTTCTCACAACGATGGTCACATAACTAAAAAATATATTGCATTCATTTTCAGTACAATGATATAAAACATAGCACTTTGTAAAAATAAATCGGTTGAATTGAACTTCTGTGTATAGTGGAATTTTAGAGTTCAACAGCCCCATGATTCTACTGTATTCTTGATAATGACCGTTGTATGTTGATTTATGTAAGAATTTATTTATAGCATGAATCCATAATATCTTTAACGCGTTTCATTTTCAATACTGTCATCTGAATGAACCGACGAAGCTCTGAAAAGAATTTGTAACGCTGAGCTCAAACAACACAATTGATTTTTTTCTTGTTGCTGTGAATGCTATATCGTTTCGGCGGCCAATTATTATAGAGGCCATATCGCTACTTGGCTGCCACGTCTTTTCAAATACATGTCGAGGCAGCCATGTAGCGAATTGGTCTCTATCGGCTTCAATATTTTTTACTAACACATTCATGACAGCATAGTTTCGATATTGGACCTTACAAAACCTATGGGATATGTCAAGAATTCATAATATGCATGACGTATTTTCAGTAATTTGAACTGTGACAATAAGCAGTACTTTGATTTGAGCTGATATTTCCCTATGTTTAAATTATTTTCAGTTTTACTAACGAATAAATTATATTTTTAATTGAAATATGTTTACTGATATATTTATTTATTTTTAAATGCACGCTCTACTGTCAACATCTGGATGAAGCCGATGTATTAGAACACGTATTCGTCTAGTATTTTACGATTTAATTTGTTTTAATGAATCCTGACTTTCCTGTTTAAGAGTTGACTATCTTGTATAGATCTTTCGTAAGGGGGGTTTTCGGGTAGCTTTTGGGATCGCGTTGGCTTTTACGACGGCTTTTACGACGGCTTCTTCCAACGCAACGCTAGGTTGCCAAACATGTTAAATACCCTTAAGTAATACGGTAACACCAATCGGATAAACACGTAACTGTTTGTTGCATACTGTCTTGACTTTGATCAGAACATACCGAGAACAGACAATTGCTATGCCAAACAAACCAGAGTACTCGCAAATAATCAATTTGTGATTTTTTGTTAATGTGAACTTCATCTATTGTATAGCTAATCATATTACTAACTTGTTTAATTGGTGTAAGTTTACATCGCCAGTGATTGCAAAGGTACCCAGACGAACGTCGTTGGTTATTATTTTAGCTTACATTATTCTTCCTGCGCATGCCCATGAACCAATGTGACTCATAGTTGAAACTTTCTCCCACTTATAAAGGTTTAAACTTTTGTCAACAAATCGGAACCATTGGTGGGAAAAGAAAGGTGTTTTTTTGTTTGTGAATAGGAATACGAGACTACTAACTTGAATTTCATCATGAATTAATAAGCAAAAAGGAAAAAATATATACACAAATATCTGCATTTTAACTCAAATGATAAACTTTTTTGCCAAACGACAAACAGCAAGTGACGACTTTTAAAGATACGTTAAAAAACTAGAAATGCCACCAAATATATTATTGTTTATGTCATTAGTAGAACGTTTACTAAAACAACTGTACAAGCTTGCAAAGACTACGTTATTTTTCTGATTTGCAAAAGAACAACCGGGAGCATCAACCATATAAATAAGTCCGTGGTCATCAATCAGTTGTCAATTACGAGATTACGTACTTCAATTACATATAGCCCATTATTCAGAGTTGTAAAACTGTTCATTGTGCCAAATGTGTGATTATGGGTTCTAAATAAATGTTTTCTCGCCAAACTGACGCTATATTCTTTCAAGGAAAAAAACAATTTTAAGAACAAAATTAAAAATACATATATACATAACGAATTTATTCGACTTTGAATTTTCTATTTTTAACTGGTTTGTGGCCTAATTCAGACATATGAACAAATTACAGCCAGCTTTTCGCGTATTAATTTGTGGATATACCAGTTGGCACTGAAACTATGTGCGACAAAACATCGATACGTATTGAACCGTGTTCGATTAACGAGTTATTGTCATTGGAAAATAGACTTTAGACAGCTGCGTTCAGTGATTAGGAGAACAATGTCGCCGATTATAACAGGCCATTAATGGTTTTCATAGAATTAAGAATCTCGAAAATTTCAATTTATATGTATATATATTGTTTTGGTCACTAGAAAGGTGAGCAACATTTCCTGTCGGTACGTTGCTGCGCAAAGTGTTTTGTACGCAGTTTTTTTTTCCAGAACATTTATTTCCTTGTAAAACTATTAAACACTGTAGTAAAAAAAAGGGAGTTTAAAGTTGCTGCAAATTTTCCATCTCTAATGAGGAGAGTTATGATCAAGTTAATTTCATGGGTGTTTTTTTTTTATTTTTCCCTTGTAAAACTGTTAAACACTGCAGAAAAACAAAGTGTTATATACACAATGACAACAGATTAATTTACAGATTATTTTACATTTTGTTTGAGTGGCATTTAGAAGCTGGGTAAATTAAAAAAAAAAACATGACGACTACTGAGATGGATTTTCAACTTCTGGATATATTTGTAAGCAACGTTTCGATCTAGATACTAAGATCGTTTTCAAGCAATCTGCACAATGTCGCCGATTATAACAGGCCAATAATTCATTGCTATGAAAACGATCTTAGTATCTAGATCGAAACGTCGCTTACCAATATATCCAGAAGTTGAAAATCCATCTCAGTCGTC
>JAVFBZ010011760.1:0-11983 GCA_032466195.1 Katharina tunicata | reverse complement strand
AGTAGTTTCAACCTGGGTGGGAAGTCGTTTCCACCTGTGTGAAAATTGCTTGATAACAAATTTATTAAATAAAAAAAGAAAAACAATTAACTGTAAAAGAAAATAATAATGTCCTCTATGGGCCACCGTAGTTTTATAACCTAAAACAATATGTTTCAAAGTAATGTTTTCTATTTTCCAGTTGAACTTAATAATATTTTTGACACTTTTCCATAAATCTGTAAGCAACTTACAATCTAAAAAGAGGTGTTGGTAATGATCTCTTACATTACACTGTTTACATAGGGGGGTGTCTAAAATATGCCACTTGTACAAGTTTTCACTACACAGTAGTATATTCTTAAAAAGTTTGTATCTAAATTATTTCAGTTTGCTTTCTTTTATATAAAAGAACATAAATTTGTAAACATATTTCCATGTCAGAAAACTGTTTTCTATTTGAAAATATTTTTGACCATACATTTTCTCCAAGGGGAGCAATAAAATGATTATCTATACGAATGTTATATAATAATTTTGTTCACAATTTGAGTGTTTGCTTTATAAAGTAACACTTTTAGTACCAGTTCAAATGTTAGGCTTTGTTGTATTTGGCTTTTTACACAGTTCAAGCTATTGATATTGCATACACATTTTGATTTTAAGAAATTCTGAAATCTAGTTAACTTTGTTTTTCAATTTTGATAACAAAAAATTCCCAGATAAGTTCCCTTCGTTCCCTTCGTCAATTAAACCATTGATATATACTATTTCACTATCAATCCAATTTTTTAACTAAAATATGTTACCCTTGAAAAGTATATATCTATTTCCCCATATTATTTGTTTTTTAACTTTTTCGGTATTTGATGGAAAAGGTTTGTAGCCACCGCCACATTTAATCCAGAATTACAAAATTTCTCTACAGAATTCTGGTATATCACATACATTACATATATTTTTAATTTGGTCTATTTTAATTCATTCTAAACAACAAGCAGTTAGGTGCTAATTGTTCCAGGTAAAATAAAGCTATAGCTTTCCAGTTAGAGTCAGTACTATCTAATAGTCTTTTTACCCAATTTGCTTTCAGAGGTTCAAAATAACTCGGCACATCTACCATTTGTAATCCACCTTTTCGATAATCACCAATTAATGTTTTACGTTTTATTTTATCTGGTTTATTGTTCCATAAGTATGAATAAAGTTGTTTGTTTATTTTACCGATTATATCTGATGATAAGGTTAATACTGCTGCTACATATGTATATAGAGGTAGTATGAAAGTTTTCAAAATCTGAATTTTACCAACTAAAGTGAGATTTCTTTTTCGCCAACAGTCTATTAACTTCTGAGTTTTTTCCAGCTTATTCTCCCAGTTAAGTTCCCTACATTTATTTTTCTCATGCCCATAATAAATTCCTAACACCTTAACAGGTGTATTTTTACCCCATGGTGAACGGGGTCTAGATCTTTCCCACTCTCTTGATGGCGCTTTTGTTGTTGTTGTTGTTGATGTAGCACTAACTAAATGGACTATTTCTCTGTCAAAAATGTTAGGATTCAATGTTGTGAAAATTGGACAATATATACCTGATAGAACTACGCAAGTCATAACGGAGCTGGAATTTTAAATTTTACCCTGGTTTTCTTAAAAAGCGAGTTTATAAATGCACACAGCACAAATGTCAAGGCTTTGAGGCATATTTTCAAAGCTTCAAAGCCTGCAGCCACATGATTCGTATTTGTTTATACATGCAAACAGCTCAAATGTCAAGGTGTTGAGGCATGTATTATTAACAAATGCCTCATCACCTTAACATTTGTGCCTTCAGCCACATTTGCTACAGGCCACGGGATATGTCTCGCAGTGCGGACTTGTTCCAATTTATATTACCCGGTGTGTCTTTTGAAGATTTCAATTTCCCTATCCATATTCCTTCTGTTTTCTTTTTATCTAAGAGTAATCCTGAAAACTCCCCAAATTCCTCAACAATTTTAATGTCTTTTCAATTTGTCACTCCTAGAAGATGCAAATAAAGTTGTATCATCAGCGAACTGTGAAATTTTTAAAGTTTGCTTTCTGAATTTTGAATTTATATCTATCCCATGTATACCTCGTCTTATTCTAGTAGCTAATAGTTCCACACTGATGATGAACATCAGAGCTGACATAGGGCAGCCTTGTCTTATTCCACGCTCAATAATTACCCTATCAGATTTCCAGCCATTATTCAAGATGCAACTATTTGGTTCATTGTAGAAAGTCTTTAACCATTTAATAAACGATTCATTAGGTTTTCAAAGAACTAAAAGTGAAATCCCATTCTATAGAGAGAGTCAAAGGCCTTTTTAAAGTCTAAAAATAGTAATGCTCTATTTATACTCAACTTGTCTGCATAATCAATAACATCCTGTATTTGTCTCAAATTAAAACCTATATATCTATTTTTGACATAGCCAGCTTGATCTGTGTTGATTATTTTCCGCAAAATATCCCGTAAACGTAATGCAAGGGATCTGGCAGCTAATTTATAATCAATATTCATTAAAGTAATAGGCCGCCAGTTGTCAAGGGAAAGTGGATCACCTTTTTTACATAAAAGGGAGAGCACTCCCAACCGCTGTGAAGGCGATAGTCTCCCTTTACTGTATCCTCCATTCAATGATTTAACCACATACTCTCCTATGATTTCCCAAAACATTTGATAAAACTCCGAAGTTATTCCATCTGACCCAGGGCTTTTGTTAGGTTACATACATTTAAGTGCTTCTGTCATTTCAAAAAGCGTCAGCGGCCCATCGCACATTTTTGCATCATTTTCATCTAATGTACAATCAACTGTAGTGTTTTGTATGTAATTTTCTATATTATGTTTTCCTTGGTTTGTTGATTTATACACGGACTTATAATATTCTACTTGCAAAGTGGATAATTTATCCGGTTCTTTTATCATCAACCCATCTTTGTCTTTCAGCATCAAAATATCTTTTTTGGCCTGTCAGGATTTTTCTAAACCTAAAAAATATTTTGTATTTTTCCTCCGGCCCTTTTCTAGCCATTCTACTCATATTTGAGAACCTATAGCAATATGCTGATATGTAATTTAGAGGTTTTGATTTCTAGGTCTACTATAGCTTCATCTATTTCTTTAATTTATTTAAAGTAGATGTATTTTTATTTTCTTTCTGTTATTGTAAAGATTGTAGATCATTTTCCATTTTTGTTGCCGGGTCTCATTTTTTCTATTTCTAGCTTTTATTTTCGAGTAGCTAATTGTTTTTTCTCTTATCAAAACTTTACATTCTTCCCAATTTAATTGTGGGTTTGTATCAATCTTATCAATTTGATTAAAATTATTTCTGATATCTTTTTTTAATCATATCGATGTAAATGTAAATTTTCCATATCTGTGACTGAATTTCTTTGTACACGTGAATGAAAATAGTAGAAAGAATGAATATATAGTTGTCATTTCGGTTGTATTGTAATCTTTGCAGACAGTGGATGTTGAAGATGTATCCTTTGTGGCTGAAAGGTAGTTATTCTGTTTCTCTGTTTGCTCACACTGAACCTTGACTTGGGATTTCATTATAATAGTTTCAAAGATTCGGTAACTGTAGCAAAATGTTCCAACAAATTTTATATAAACAGCTCAAAAATTGTATAAAAAATTGTAAAAATTAGATTTTGTCCATAAAATTTGTAAGTATCAGAAATTTTTTCTGTCTCAATTGAGCAATGGTCAACTTTGTAGATTAGTCCTTCTAGTTCTTAATAACTTCTACCAGATTTTATTTATTGGAAACATTAATGTATGGGAAATGTTCTGTTTATAATATACTGTTTTATGTAAAATGAAAATGAATGTGTGAAAAGATTCAAGTAAAGGCTGTCATTCATTTCTATTTTCCTTCCATTTTGTGTTTCAGTCTTCGTTGTCTGCCGGATGTTGCCTCACTGTCATACCTTCGCCATGAGTTCCTCGCTGGCAATAAGCTGTTTTTACCCATTCTTAAAAGCTGTATGCTTCACCAGCGCCTGTTGTCTGCCCTTGATCGTCGTGTACAGCAGTACCAAACACCCACACTCTGCACTGGATGTATTAGATCAGGACTGTGTTACGGCTGTCACAAAGGCACTCAACCTCAGTGAGTTTTTCCACATGGAAAAGGATAATTATCCCAGATTTATTGTATTGTATTGTAAGCATGAACACAATGAGATAATGACACTTGATTAAGTCGATAAAGCTATATTTGACTTGACACACACTGATTTTATAAAACATCCAGCCATTGCATTTCTTTGATCCAGGTATGGTCACTCTTCCAGATTGACCTTAATTAGCATAGGGAGATCATGCACATGGTCAAAATATTGAAAAGATATCATTTAGAACAAGGGCTTATTCTGCATCTAATCTTATATAAGATTAAGAGGCCTGTTGGCAATAAAACTAGGCAAGAAAATAATCATTCAAAGAAAATTAGGCTTCGGCTCTGTTCGACAATAACTTTTCTTCCAAGGGTATGACAACATGAAAATGTAATTGTCATCATACCCTTATCATTATGTATTTAAACATGTATCTTAATATTTCTTGTATAAAACAAACCCTTTGAGTAATGGAAGTGATAACCCACGAAATGGCAGAGCATTATAATGAATGGTATTCAAACTTTGATGTGAAATTTTCCTTTCATTATTATTTATTTTGACAATACTCACCAATCAACACATTTCCTCGACTATAAACAATTCCACACCAGGAGAGTTCGGACCAGCACAACATTATTGAAAACATTCAGTCAGTTGTGATACCGAATCATTCAGTCAGTTGTGATATCGAATGACAATACCCCTTTGTTGTGCACTGACAAAATTGCTATTATGCAACGTTATAATAGAAACAAATACAGCAAAAGACGACATTTAACATGTTAATTCAAGTTCAAAATCTTCATATAACATTGTGAAATAGAATATACATGAGCCATAAGGTTACTTATCTTGATATGATACATGGCCTGAAACAAATCAAAATGTAATTACAATATGCAATCATAACAATTGAAGGATATCTGATATTTCATCATCCTATAAATAGCAAGAACTTTTTTCCATCCAGTTATCACATGGATAAAATGGCAAAGACAGGTGGAGGCTTCACCTACTACAAAAGAGATCGCCCTGGCATTCTTATGGATAAGAAAGATCCCAGGAACTGGAAGACTCGATTTCAGGAGGAGTTTGATAAACTGGCCAGAGAAAGTAAGTCTTTGTAGTCTTCAAATACACTTCACCTCAAGTATGACATTAAGCACTTATCAAATAAATAAATAAATCAACACCGTTGACAATGGTTGAGGCAAAACATTCACGTTTGAAAACTTATGTATGAGGAGAATTTTTTTTTATTTTATTTTTTGTTTGATTTAAATAAATGAACAGTTTATGATTACAACAAGGGTAATTCAGTTGTTGATAGGCATTTTATTTTCGGAGGAGTTGATACAAGTGTTAGGTCATCTTAAATTTGAGACTGCAAAAACGGAGTTGCTGGTACCTCCATAATTTGTCTAACATGGATTAGTCTAAGCAAGATTTTTTGGTATACTGCCATTTGGCCATCGTGTAGAGTGGCAGTTGACTTAAGGCTGAAGGCACAGTCACATCTAGGTCTTGAAAGAGCTCGTTCTCAGTGGTCAGTTCCGAGCGACATGAAAGTCACAGATTTAATGTTAGGAGCGCACTTGTCTCTCTGGTGCATTGCCAACTAATTGCCAGTTCATTCCAGAGAGTCACAGATATTCTTCTTTCTAAGATCAGTTGGAAATGATTAGTTCATGTAGCCTCAAGCAACATAAGCAGTCTTGTTTTACATTTGCGGGTGATCAAGCAAGAGTGGTCCAGAAAGCCAATTTGTTGTGTCGTTTAGTTTTGAGTCTCTAGGCAGTGATGGGGGGTTTCCTGCAGCTATTGGGCTAGCACACCATTAAATTTGTGTTAAATAACATTAAGTCAGCTTAAAAGCCTAATCAAGCCAAACCAAATCTCTCTACCAGCCAGTTTTTTTAATTTAGTGTCCATGTCTCCCAATTTAAAATGAAGAATAAATTTTTCTTTCTTTATCTGAGACATCATGTTGCACAGTCATGTGACAGTGAATAGATCCAAACATGAGCTGTGAGGCTGATTGGTGGTTGGTGACATTGGCACTCCTCCAATTACAGTGAACTGTTTGCGTCTTCTAGACTCGGATGAACGTTGTAAGTGTGACATAAGTGCTCGTTTGTGATCATTTGGGGCTATGGAGATGACACATTACTGTCACATTGTAGCATGGGTAATTTGGTAAGACCCATCAATTTAATATTTTCAACTAACATGAAGTTTTCACAGTTATATGAGTGAAATGATTACACCTGCGACTAAGAAATAAATAATGAAAATCTGTCTTTTTTGTTTAACAGTTGCTGCTGCCGGCGGGTTTGGCGAGGCTGAAAAAGGGGATACAACCAAGCTGCTGTCTCTAATTCCTGATTTCTCTGCACAGTATCCTCTAGCAGGTGACCTAGCTCAAGCGTCAGGTAGGGTTTTGTGTAAAACTTAGGTTGTTTGAGGGTTTTAGGCTGTACCTTAACTCTGAGATAACCAGGACACAGGAAGCTCCCACGAACCACAAGTCTAGGGGATATAAACTTAGCAGTGACTAGACAAACATAAAGTACAATATAAAGATGGCAGTTACTGTACCAGAGCACTTAATGGCTTGAGTCACAGTGGCTGGTCTCATACTTTAATTGTTGTCATGGAAGTGAGCATATAGCTTAACTTAATATGGTCAACATTAGTTTCAAAAGAATGTTTATTCTTAAGAGTAGCGTAAATAAATATGGAGGTTGAACAGGCATGTTGGCATAACAGTATTTTCAACATTTTTATTTTTGCTGATTTTTATAGATAAAGCTGAATGTGAAAACATGCCTGGTGGGGAGGTTCTGGTTGAAACAAACAATTGTGCCATTTCTTCTTTGAAACCTGATTGTCTGACAATGGTTAAGAGTTCTATCACCCGTGACGACAGCGGAATGGAAGACAATTCATTTGAAGCAGAAATAAAAGAGATTGACAGTTTTCGGAAAAATATCCCTGGTGATATAGAGTCAAATATCCTTAGTTACCGTGGTTGGCAGTCGGATG
The DNA here is from genome assembly GCA_032466195.1 of Katharina tunicata. Classification (NCBI taxonomy): domain Eukaryota; kingdom Metazoa; phylum Mollusca; class Polyplacophora; order Chitonida; family Mopaliidae; genus Katharina; species Katharina tunicata. Next base: position 4,797 of record JAVFBZ010011760.1, on the reverse strand, counting down.
AAGAAACAGAAGATGTTTCCAGGGGGTATAACCTGGATACTCAAAATGAGAGGAATCTTGAAAATGAAATTACAATTGGGAACATTCAAAATCAACCTGAGTTTGATCTTTCGGGATTGGATGGTTTTAAAATGTCTGGTAAGTTTATCAAATTAAAATGATAATGAGAACTACAAAAAAAAAATATATCTAAGTAAGTTGGAGAGAGATAGTGAGAAAGAGTGGGATATTTTGGTGGCCTTCTGTTTTGCACCTGTAAATGGCCTGTATTACCTATGTTTATAACAAGTGACATTGAGAATGGTTTCTCTCACCAACTGGATGGGTGGGAGCATCGGACATCCTAAGCCTTAGTGCTCTCTGAGCTAAGGGGCAACAGGAAGCCGATTTCTTGTGCAGTCCTGTTTGTGGTCTTGTAAGGTATTGTGGCATGTTTCTATGTTGCTGGCGTCGCTTAGGATGGTTTCCTTCACCCATTATGCTGGAACCCCATCTAATAAGTGAAATAATCTTAAGTACGACATAAAACCCAAGCTACATGTAGCAAGCCCTCACCCACTAGGATGCCATACTGTCATTCCATCTAAAGTCAAAATCATATAAACAAACAAAAAATAGTCATATTGGAAGTTACATGACATAAGATTTTCTTATTCTCTCTCACCTGGAGGCATACAAACTTAATTCAGTTTTTTATTTCTTAAATATTTAATATAAATTTATATCAAACGCTATATTTTAAGAGACTACATTTTCCTTAGATAAAACAATTTTTTATGTAGAAATTTGCAAACTAAAGTTAAAGCTACAGTATCAGATCTGTTCCACAAAGTTTTCTTATCTTTCTTCCTAGCTATCCAAAGGGCTGTTTTACAGGCAGAATATTGTTTCAGAATGTCCACTGTCAATTCAAGTGTTTTGTGAACTTCATTTCAGTTCCGGCAAACAAAGGGGCGAGAAGGGAATCATTAAAACAGACTCAGGGAACTGATGTTGACGATACCAAATCCAATGGGAAATCTTCATCGACTCTTTATTCAAGACAACAACATAGGAGAGAGAGGCTATATAAAGGTAAAAATACATAATTATCAATTTAAAAAATTAGTATGCATATTCTGGTGTCCACATTTATAACTTGTGTTTATATTATTTTTTTTTTCTTCCGTTGGTCTCTCAATGTTTATTATTGACATATGTAAGTGCAAAAACTTGCATAAATCCAATTTTAGTTAAAGGTTCTTTTATTAGGAAATATACCATACGGCAACAATAATTGATGGAATGATAGCGGAAAGACATTAAGCCCGGTGACATTACCTCCCGTCGACAGAGGATACCGCATCACCAGTCGATAAGGACAAGTGTAATAGCACCACAGGGAATATAACAACTGTTTAAACAGGATTTCTCTCTGGGCCCTTGTGTTTCAGATCAGATATCGATCAGGAGGTCATTTCCGGTTAACAATCAAAGGGCAGAGCAATCAATATACAATAAAACAAAACTATCTGAAAATATGGTTATCGCCCCTGATTAGATCGAAAATGTTTAGGAAAGTCTGTGCGTTAGTTACATAAAACAGTGAATACGGTGATGAATGATATTCAGTTGGACAGATTTTAAATGTAGAGACAGTACATAATTTACCGCTACACATATACAAAGAGTACTTGATTACACTTATACCTTGACATGTATAAAGAGTACTTGATTACACTTATACCTTGACATATACAAAGAGTACTTTAAAAGTGTATGTGAATACACTTATAACTTGACATGTACAAAGAGTACTTTGAAAGTGTATGTGAATACACTTATAACTTGACATGTACAAAGAGTACTTTGAAAGTGTATGTGATTACACTTATAACTTGACATGTACAAAGAGTACTTTGAAAGTGTATGTGAGTACACTTATAACTTGACATGTACAAAGAGTACTTTGAAAGCCAACACTTCTTTGTGAGACACCAGAAGATGATGGTGTTTATTGTATGTGGTAATTTGATGTTTTATTGGATGAGAATGGTGTTTAAAACTTTTGTATCGTTCATACATGGCCACAGACCACCATTAATTTTACATAAGCCCTAATGTTAATGTTGGGTTCCATAGCTCCTTCCCAAACTTTTGTTGGGCGAAAACCCCTGGCACATATCTTTAATAATCAGTCCTAGTCGAGTACAGGATCAAAAGCTTGACAGGTCATGATGGCTGAAATTTTGAAGTAGCCGCCTTGGAAGGTGATAGGGGTCTGACAGCCCTGCTTCAGAATGTGAACAACAGGCTTTAATATCACACTATCAATACACAAAAGTCCACCAAAAATCAATTTGCAAGAGGAGAGAAAAAATAAAGAAGAAAATTCACGTTTTATTTTAAGAACTATATTCGACCCTAACTAAACAGAAGTTGTAAAGGGGGTCTTATTCCACATGTAGAGGTGAGTAAATTGCCGAAGCTTCCTGATTGGCAAAGGGACATGACTGCATCAGTAAGCCAGTTTGTTAGGGTCATGTCCTTGTCCTGTGGTGCCCTGGTCTGTTGCCAGTGTTGTGGAGGGCTTCCTTCACCCATTGGGCTGGCACGCCCTCATATAAGTGAAATAGCCTTAAGTACTGCATGAAAACCAGTGACAAGTGTTCTGACAGCGGAGGTTGGTATGTCTGGTGCTCTGTACATAAGGACTCAAGCAAGCAGAAGTGTTGAAGCAGTCCGTTTTTTGTGCCTGTTGTGCTGCTGTCTGTTGCCAGGGAACATGAGGGGGAATTCCTTCCTCTGCTAATCTGACAGCTATCTCCTGGGAACATGAGGGGGAATTCTTTCCTCTTGTAATCTGACAGCTGTCTCTAGGGAACATGATGAGGAACTCCTTCCTCTGTTAACCTGACAGCTGTCTCCTGGGAACATGATGGGGAATTCCTTCCTCTGTTAATCTGACAGCTGTCTCCTGGGAACATGATGGGGAATCCCTTCCTCTGTTAATCTGACAGCGGTCTCCAGGGAACATGATGGGGAATTCCTTCCTCTGTTAATCTGACAGCTGTCTCCTGGGAAGATGAGGGGGAATTCCTTCCTCTGTTAATCTGACAGCTGTCTCCTGGGAACATGAGGGGGAATTCCTTCCTCTGTTAATCCGACAGCTATCTCCAGGGAACATGAGGGGGAATTCTTTCCTCTGGTAATCTGACAGCTGTCTCCAGGGAACATGATGGGGAATTCCTTCCTCTGTTAATCTGACAGCTGTCTCCTGAGAACATGATGGGGAATTCCTTCCTCTGTTAATCTGACAGCTGTCTCTAGGGAACATGATGGGGAATTCCTTCCTCTGTTAATCTGACAGCTGTCTCCTGGGATGATGAGGGTGAATTCCTTCCTCTGTTAATCTGACAGCTGTCTCTAGGGAACATGATGGGGAATTCCTTCCTCTGGTAATCTGACAGCTGTCTCCTGGGTGAAATCATGTGAAGATTAGCATAAAACAAAACAATTTTATTTGCAGAAACCGTATTTGATATCATTACAACTACTAAAACTAATAATGGTCTTCTTTTAGAGGAATAAAGAAGTTGAGACACTTAGAAAAATTGGTAAAAAAAATAATATTTTTCCATTTCAGCCTCAGAATCTGATGGTAATTTGCCCTTTTTGCTTGTTTGGTCAAGATTTGCATGACATATTTATGCTGCTGTTTGGATTTGCATGACATATTTATGCTGTGTTTTTTTATAACAACTTTTGGGTTTGGCAAAAATAAATTATAACAACTCTATATTCTTTTTGCTGTATTTATAATGCATGATCATAATATTTTTGCATGCGCTGCAGAATTCAAACTTGTGTAATCTCAACAATGATAAACTTGTGTAATCTCAACAATGATAAACTTGTGTAATCTCAACAATGATAAACTTGTGGAATCTTAACAATGCTAAATTGCTTAACTTTCTTAACATTTATTGATTTTTGCATGATGTGACAATAATTTGCTTTATTTGATTTATTGCTTAAAAAACAATTTCATGGATGATAAAAAAGTTCGTACAATTTCACTGTGCATGATTTAATCTGTGGTATTGCCAACAACATCAAACGGGACATCCAGTGTTTATATTTAATGCTTTTCTTGGGCTGTTTCGTTCTTTTTTATTTAATTGTTTAAAAACAAATGAAGGCTTTAAAATTGTAATACTAACTTCTTGGAAGTGATAACTTTGTGTGTTTGTGCATTTACATCATAGCATTTGTTGTGCCTCCAATTAACACTAAGAATGAAGATAAGAACCACAGCTAGTTAGCCAAACTTACAAATTTACAATTATAACATCATACATGTAGGCCCTACATGCTTTTTCAAACGGCCGGTTCCCTCTCAGCCATTTAGCAGTTTGTGCAATTTTTTATGTAAAAATCAATGTTTGTCCTCGTAAATGACTTCCTCAAGTTATAGAAGTTTATTATATATTCATATGTCTTATTTAAACACTCTATAATATGCCACATTAAAACACGGAGTCCCTGTTTGGCATGTCTCATTGTCTGGCTAAGAGCAATATGTTTCCAGATTATAATCATGCTGTCATACTTAGCACTGGAGGAACATTATTCTTTCCAACTAAGCTAAGGTTCATCAGGAAATCAATTTGTCCTCTTGTGTCTTGTAAGTGTCTTCTTTGTGGCCGGGTGTTCTCTAAGCTAAGGTTAATCAGGAAGTCGGTTTGTCCTGTTGTGTATTGTAAGTGTCTTCTTTGTGGCCGGGTGTTCTCTAAGCTAAGGTTCATCAGGAAGTCG
>JAVFBZ010011738.1:0-11984 GCA_032466195.1 Katharina tunicata | reverse complement strand
CGTTCCGTTTCTAAATGCCACATTCATATATAACACGTGGGTAACTGCCAAAAAGATACATGCCACATATGTAAATGACACAGTTACAAATGCCACACAGACAAATGTCGCATAGGTAAATGTCACATAGAAATAAATGTCACATTTACAAATGCTACAAATGCCACATACGTAAATGTACAATGCCATATAGACAAATGTCGCATAGATAAATGTCACATAAAAATAAATGCCACAGATAAATGCCACATTTATAATTGCTACATAGATAAATGTCAAATAGATAAATGCCCCACAGATAAATGTCCCATAGATAAATGCCAGATATATAAAACCACATTGACTTTACCCTATGTATAAGATGCATTTGTGATTCCGCATTTGTGTTTCTTTTAAAACAGTTGTTTGCAGAAATTGTAGTTCATAAAAGTGTTTACAGCAATACGGTTTCTCTTGGCTTCGCAGTTGTCTTCTTAAATGTTTGTTCCGTGTCGTTTGCGCATAAAATTCTATTTTCATACTTTAATTCTATTACTGTCGTTGAAAACCCCAGAGAGCTTGTTCTGTCCCTCAAATAAATAATTGGTGAAATGAATCTTAAGATGGCGAGTGTTCAAGTCAAATAAAATACTGTTAAGATAACAATGTAAAATAATAATAATGTATACATATATACACACATGAATATATCACTCGTATGAATGTAACACCGAACAGGACAACCTAATGTCTTCGTGATTCTTCAACGTTGTCTAGCAAGGGAAGGACAGCTCTCTTACTGATTGGCTTCGGTGTATTTTAGTATGATTGATTACAGCACAAGGCTAATGTACTAGAGACGTTAGTAGATTACAGATCACCGCTAGCTTCTCTGATGTATTACAGAAGATCTCGAATCTGACTTTCCAAGTCGTAAAGACAGATCACGTCTATCCTTCGTAATGCCTCTATAATCCTGTAACAGGTAACCAAATCTATTTCCAAAGGCCATCTACAGTACGGCCGTAAAAATCGAAGAAACATTAAAACAGATGGACCAGATTTGCTGCTTTGACATTTGATTGATTAGGTCTCAACTCCTCGTTAAATATTTATCCTCTAATGCTATGAATACAAGTATCACGGCAGTTAGGTTCTACCGGGTTGTTCTAAATATCAAGATGAATTCTTGCTCTTATTTGATCGATCAACTGGGGCAATTGCTTAACGTTATTTCGGTTAAAATCGTGACAATATTCCGTTGACTCCAAGAGGTATAAGTACAAACACAAATAGGTCAGACTATATTTATTTGAGTGACTGAATGATTCTGTGCTTTTGAGTTCGGATAATAACAATACTAAGAGGCAGATCTGGACTTTGGTTGAAATTCGAACTTAGGCTCGCAGAGTGAAATTTACCATTTGATAGAACCAGTAGTATTAAATAGCCAGTTCGTTGACAATACATTTTGGGATTTTTCCTTTTGACAAACATAGACAAAAGGTGACACAGACAACTGTCCACAGAGATCCTAACTACTCGTTTAGTTCGTTTGCGACTTCTAAGACTCGCCAAATTCTTGCTTAGTCGCTTATGCGTCGGATCTCCCATGTTTATATAATAGTGATGTGAAGCGTTTCCTTTGAAAAGGTGTCTGTGGAATATGAAATGCATATCCTATATTATGTACAACTAACTATGAAAGATGCACGAGTAAATTGCATTTTGTCCAGTACATGATCTAGTATGCCTTGTGTGTTTCCCGCGTTCAGAGTGGTTTCCTTCACCCGATGTGATATGAGGGAAATTGCCAGGACAGCGTAAAAACCCAAAGGAAAAAGCCAACTAAGAATAGAGCAATTTCTTTCAGCAGTGCTAAGGAAGAGAACATGGTTTGCTTCAAGTTCTTTGTGCTATAATTTCCACAGACACAAATAAAAACAAGAACATTCAGATATAAAGTTGCGGTTTCTACACTGTGATGATACGTACAAACGTTTCCGTTCCATGAATTTAAAAATATGTGAAATGTGTTACATGGTATGATTACTCACACTTACAGAACATGACAATGCGGTATGCATACATATTCTGATATCAATTAAGTATAAAATTTAACGAAAATCAAATATAATAAAAATTCGATTTGAAAATCTTTACAATACGCCATAATTGGCAACCTATACATATTTTTCATGTTTGGAACTATTTTGTTTTTTATGGTGAAAAATTCTCTACTGCATAAACAGATACTTGTTCAGTAAACTTTCGAGTCTGATACACATAGTGGAGCAAAACCAATGGGATTAAAATAGTGTATCTGTTTTGCCAGTAAATAGTACAACTTAATACGATATGTCATGTGCGGTGATGGTTACCTGGGAAATAAAAAGAATAGCAGACAATAAATTTTACTTAAAGAAGCTGTTCAGAATCAATGCCACCACTGACAATTTGACCGGAATTCAACTAAATTTTATTCGTTACTGATTATTCTATTGAGGTTAATTCATGTTCACCGTATTACTCTATTCGTTAACGTGCACACAAAGGTGAGAGGAATGTATTTGTCAAATATACACATCTATCGTGATATAAAATTATATATTTGTTTTATATAAACGTAGATAAAGATAATTAAGCTTGCTTCCACCGGGATTCGAACTCGGGTATTTGGCTAGCAGGGTATATCTATATATATTTGTACAAATGTAGAGAAAGAAAATTTTGCTTGACTGCTTATATCGAAGTCTCACCAAGAAAGAAAAGGCGTAACAAAAAACATTTGAAGATCGTACATAATAAACGATGCATACCTGGGACTTCATTATGCAACGCCAAGCTTACAACGAGATCCAATTCACAACTTAAACATATAAAGTGAGTAATGAATTTTATTTGGGCACCTGAAACGATTACAGTCATGTTTAATCTGACATCAACCGTATTTTTTTTCAAGATGCCAGACATTGACACCTGGCTTGCTTGTTTAAAATATGTCTGTCAGAAAAGACAACAACAAATTGATTAAGGGGTGTGACCTGACGCCACTTTTAAAACAACTACAACATGTGGATTGACTTGGGTATAGGAGAACCAGTGTCAAGCTTGACAAGTGTTATACATACATAAATGTGTGTGGCTGAAAGGGGGAACTTCTGTTATAAGCCTGACCACAAGTGCAAAAAATACGTTTTTCCGAGGTTTTACAAAACCTGGAAGCCAGTTTTACCGCAGCAAACCACTGTACTGTCATTCCTCCCAGTTAGGGACGTTTCCAAGGTTTGCTGCCAGAAAAAGGAGGAACATCGGTGTTCACACTGGCGAAATGATCCAGAGACCATGGTTTTCTTCTCTTCCTTTCCAGAAAATAAACTGTATAGTTGCTTTTATTATGTTCACCCTTGGCTACGGTCTGATTCGAACTCGGGTCTCTGGCTATATCAGGGCCAGCGCTCTAGCCGGATGAGCTACAGAGGCTTACGGTAGAACGAGCGAATTTTTATCCAGGTAACTTTGTATTGATGGCTAAGAACAAGCGATTGATTGCAAAGCCATGAGTAGATTCGTCTCAGCAATTTAGAGGTAACAAACGTAAGACGCCTTTTGATGTAAGTTTAAAGGATATTGTTACAGCTTTAATTAAACTTTAATTAATGAGACTCTTAAATACCTTTGTTAGACGGTGCGCGTCATAGTAGCTGGTATACAATTACATAATACCAGACTAACACAAGAGTGCCAGGTCTCACGCAGCACAGTATCGATGGAAAGTGCATTAGCTATTATTTAGACCTTACAGTTGAAAGCTTTGTAGATTGCAGATTAAGTTTTATTTGTACTACCATACATTGTGAAATACAACAATAGTTAATTTGTAGCGAACAATATAAATGGATTCTGACTGATTGAAAAAGTCAGTCTGTTCCAATATTTCCATGGAGTTTTGAGACAAAACTTGATACCAAAGTGGTGTAGCTTAGAAAGTAGGTAGACATGCTCGATTTATCTTCTCAAGTATCCACAGGCCACATAGTCCTCCTTCTTTGAAGGCATCACAATATTGTCAAAAATATTTCATACACTTTTTCAATGGGTTAACTTACTAAAATTACAAAATAAATATGCGAGTGTCAAAAGTTGTATCCTCCTTCGCCTGGGACCCTGTATATTTTGAGACTGTAGTTTCCAACCTGCGAAGCCTAAATCTGTTCTTGCATATCAGTCACTACCTCTAAGGACAAGCGATCGATTGGGAAGTTAAGAGTAGCGTCCACTCACCAATGCGTAGATCCCCTCTGTGGACCTTAGGTATATACGGGAGGTTTCCCGGTTGCTGCGTAGTTTGCTGGGTGTTTTTTTTCGAGGTTTCTTCCCGGTTTTCCACCAAACACCGGCAACGCAAATAAGTAAGTTGCCATATAGGTGAAATACTCTTGCGTACGACGTTAAACGCCAATCAAACAAACAAACAAACAAACACCAATGCGAAGTAAAAAAAGTGCGACAAAACGCTTTTCAAGTTAATTTTAAGGATATTGTTACAGCTTAAATTAAACTGTAATAAGTGAAACACTTAATACCTTTGTATGAGACACTGTGTATCGTGTTAGCTCATATACATTTACATAAGACCAGACTGACACAGGGGTGTAAGGTATCGCTCAATTCCTTTCATTAAAATACACATTCTAAACTCTGGCGATACCAGTTGTTCGAGTATCGTAGAGTGGACACGTAGCTAGCTTAATTATTCCAAATTCATTTTGCATTTATGCTCCTCTCCACCCTTTTAACCGTTTGAACAAGTCAGGAAGGGTAAAGGTAAAGGGAAATATTTGTAACAGATTGTCAACCTGGATTTAGCCTAACTGTAGGCCGGTTGAAAATTCAATTGAAAAAAAGAATAATTAAAATTTTAAGAAAATATATCTATAAAATTACCTTAAATAGTCTATCCACATTTTAAGGCATGGTTAATTATTACTATTGGAGTTATTTATAAAACAAAACAATTATTAAAAAAGATAAAAACAAAAGGATTAAAAAATGTAGGGTTATTAAAAAAAAATCTAGTACGTATGTGGTTTACGAGATCCGCCTGGTGCTCTTTTAGCTAAGCTGATTCACCGGTGTGTCCTGTTCGTATTGTAACCAAATTTATTTTGAATTATCGCAAGTAGGCATCTTATTGTGTAGAGCAGTGACTGTGCCGTTTCAGACTATCCAATTAAATCTACAATAACTGGAGATCGTTGAAAAGATAGCTTATATAATGTGATTGCAAACAACTTAGTAACTGGAAACTGTTAGTTTTTATCACATGATCTTCTATAAAATGTTCCTATCAAAACATCTAAACTGCGCAGCAGACTTAAAATACAGACAACAGCACTCGTTGGCTCCGTATTGTTTTTGCGCAAAATATCATTTGGAAATATCAATTGCCTGCAGATATAGTGGAAATAAAACATTATTTTCACCGACCAAGACACATTTCCGGTTCAGTATTTCTACTTACTCGGAACGCCTCAAAAGTGGTGCCTGGATGGAATACGAACACAATTACAATTTTAATTTTGTTAGGTCATTCTGTCAAAAATTGTTCCTAAAATAAAAAGTGTATTTTTTTCTTTATTTTTTTTCTCCTCTTGCAAATTTGTTTTGGGTGGACTTTTTTGTATTGATACGGAGCATTTGTGTGAACGTTTGTGGCCAGTGCGTTATTAAAGCCCCAATATGTCAGGTTCAGCGTGGTGTGATTCAGCTGTTGTTTAAATTCTGAAGCTGGGCTACCAGACCGCTATCATATTCTAGGGCGGCTAGTTCAAATTTCAACCATCATGACCTGTCAAGCTTTTGATCGTGTAATTAACAAAGACTGGTTAAGGTATGTGCAAATATGGGAGGAAGCTATGTAACCAAACGTTAAGATTACGGCTTATGGAAACTTAATGGTGGTCTTTGGCCACATCACCTGGGACACAGTTACTGTGTTCTATACCGGCAAACTATAGTGTAACCCCCGAACTTACCTTTGTGTATCTAAGGTCATATGAAGTTCACTCGTTACTGAATGTAAGTAGGCTTCCAGCCAACAAATTGTAAGATTTTTAGGCATATTCAAACTCTTATTTGAATCGAGCTTAGTGATGACACCACTATAAAGTGTAGCAGATTGATTTCGTCTATGGCAAACACAGGGCGCTTAACTAGACGCCATGCACAATTCTGATAAGCACGAGAAGTTAGTTCTATTACAATGTTGAACCTACATGTGATTATCTACATAAAGCTAGTAAATTGTTTGAATTGTCTTATTGGTTGATCGGTTGATTGATCGGTTTTCAATAATTTAACTACATTAACGCATTTGCCCAAATGTATTTCAGTTATACGACATCGCTGTTTTCCAACAATAAAGCTGAAATCGAGATCACTTTGAGCAAGGCTTATTTGAATGATTTCCGATTCTTGAGTTCTGTGGGAAAACAATGGTCCTCATCTGCTACAAGAATTCTTACCCATACTGCCCTTGCGGGGCGTTGAGAATATGCCGTAGATGGGCCTACATTACCATTTGATGCTTTTGGAAGACAGTTTTCGAGGGAATGCGGGACACAGAATATACATTAACAAACGCATACTCTTCGTTACCTGAAGTACAACAGTTCAGACAGATACCAAAGCCACGGTGATGAACTTAAAATGATTAATGAACTTGACCTGCAAACGCCTTATGAAAAAGACTACCTTGTTTAATATTTATTTCTATTTCCACTAATGAAACCGTATCCATTATTAAATTAGTTCTCTGCGTGCACAGAATCTTCAACAAGATGGATGTGATTATATTAAGAGCCTCCAGACATCTGACCTGACCTTGGCGACCTAGATCAAAACAACGATACACAAGCAATCTGTCTAGATTGTGTGTAAGTGGTTTTATTGACAGTATGCACGACCATGTGCATCAACTCGAAGCAGCATGGATGCTTTCTAATGGCAATGAAACGTTTTATTCAGCTCCAACAATCAACAATAACTGTAACATGAGGGAGCAGTGAAACTGCAGCACTGCTCAGCCTAAAGAAGATTTAAAGCCAGGGAAATTGAACAGTTCCACAGTCTTGGTTAGAACATTAGGTTCTACATGTATAAGTTGATGTGTGGAGAGTTGTTTTGGAATGGTTTCATATCGATATAGATGTATTATTTTAAAGATGATATCTTGTTTCTGTATTAAACAGTACCATTTTACATATATTCGCCCTTTTGTTGTGTTTTAACATATTAAAAACGTACATGTGTGGTATAATTAATAAACTGTATTGCTCTGTTGAAATACAGAATAAGAAATGGTATGAGTGATTAAAATTACATTTACATTTGAATGAAATATAAGACTGCTTGTTTTTCATTTCAAAATCGTAAGCTTTTTGCAGGCTTTCTGTTTTGAGGCGTGCTATCACATTTCCCCACACCCCAAGCTCTATCCAGACGTAGCACTGTCGCAAACCTTAATGTTAAGTTTATACCATGTGGTGTAAATGGTATGCGCACACATTCATGCGAAATGTGTAAATCCCAATTGTGCAACACTGTAATGAATATTGCAACATTGTTTTGTAACGTTGTTGTCAACATCAGTGAGTTGTTGCTAAATGTTGCACAATTACCTTCTTAAATTAAAATCAATGTCAACAGTTTTAAAATGATTTAATAAGTTTTTCCAAAGCTGTGTACATCGAACGAGGTATAGAAAGTTTATCCCTATCTAAAACGAGGCTGTATACATACTTTACCTACTTCGAGGCACTGTACCCAACCTGAGTATATATTTGAGCTGTAATTTGCGCCTGACACTGGTCCGACGAATCACTTTTTTATCTGTTGCAAAAAATGTCTGAGATCATGTCCAGGACCAGTGGACTTTTAATATCTGTTCGGAAACTCAAGCGTTTTGACATGTGACATTATGTGCACCAAGATAACTTTTTAGATCACCAAAATCAGAGCGTGAATTAAAATTATAGAGTTGACACAATCAATATGAAAAATGATTATATCATTCTACAACACTATTTATTTGTAGATAAAAATATGATTGTCCTAAAATTCAGAGATACGGACGTCAAAGGGGGAAAACGAGCACAAATCATGTTATTATTCATAGTCTACTTCCGTTTACAAGTTAGGTTAAGTTTTTAGGGTTACTTCAGAATAAGAAAATGACGGGAATATACAGGGAAGCTTTTACCCCAAAATAAAGACTGGAAAACATGTAGTGAAGCCGTCTTTACCCGCGTGCATTATTTCATAATAGAAACTCGCGGGGGACGAGAATGGCCTTTCGTGTTTCCGCTGTAGCTTTTGACCAATCCTATGCATCTCGATACAACCTGCTATGCTCCTGGGCGTAATTTGCTTAGCTGTTGACCAATTAAGAGGCCAGGCCTTGGTCAGAGTAGTCAACCCCCCCACATTCATATATCCATCGTCTACAGTGATCGTGTTATATGTTGGCCTTATTAAACGAGTGATTTAAGCGCCCTCATATTTTCATTCCCAGCTAAACGTCTTTGAATAAGGTATTTTTTTTATGTCATATCGACTGGGGCGCATTTGTGTAGTTAATATTTCTCAAACTATAAACAATTTCACTAAACTGCTCTGTTAACATTTTTTTTTCGAATGCCAGTAAAGGGCAAGAGCAGCGATTTTCTACCAAGACTATAATGCTATTCCACTTGCACGCCGACATTGTGTTGCCGGTGATTGGTGGAAAACCGAGAAGAAAGGTATTAGAAATCACCTCGCGATCTCTTCCAGCACCAAGACACTTCACATCATCTACAATCCTGTTAATTGTTATTTTCTGCTTGAATCTAATACTCATTTGATCGTGTTTTTATATGTCTCCAAATATAACAGAAATGATATTTAACATGTACGAATTTACTATAGACCAGGAACTGAGCTCCCTCCACCGCGGTGGAATAATCGTAGTTATAGATTTGGGGATTAGACTGGGAAAAAGATAAAACTCTTCAGTTAAATATAGTACGACATAGCCTGATACGATAACTCTTTATATCAGTGTAAAATAATACAGCGTTTAAATGTAAAATGAACGACACCCTTAAAACGTATGCTTACAGCTTAGCGGGGAGCAGAATGCATGCTTTATTGCACAACCATCCAGGTACATGTAGATTCATGAGCAGACGAGCCCGGCATCGGTTGCTTTTGAGTACCTTTGCCCTTAAACGAAATTAAACAGTTCATTAAAAAGTAAGTCTTGCGATATCTCCAAATATTTCCGCTATAACGTCATTTCGATTTAAAAAATGAAGTAAATAACTTTTTCTAGCTTTCGGCTAGTGTGTTTTTCGGCTGTAGCTGTCTTGGTTTGAGAAGTTATAGCTTGTTCAAGTATAGCCGTTATTGTGCTGTAAAAATCGAGATTTGAAGTGCTACTTGCGACGTGCCACGGCGTCTAGTGAGTTGGTGACAGCTAGGACTCTTAAATCTTATCTTTCAATTAAAATGTCATCATTGCCTCATTTATCACCCACTGTACAGTTAACCAAACACAACGCAACATATATGATTTTGTACATATTTCTGTATAATACAAGCTTTCGGAGAGAACTTACTCCATCTTCAGCCATGTTATTTTGAGACCTGTCAATCGAAATGCTAGGCTATATAAATTTGTTAACCCATCAAACCAGCCCTATGCTATTTTATCGATTTTTCGGTATTATCGTCAGTGGATAATAATACAACTACTAGTTTTTGTCATACCCATAAATATTAAGTCAATCATAAACTGGGATTATTCAATAGGGTTTCTGCTTTAAACTCGAAGTATTGCAGTCTTCATAACACTACACTAATATTACCGTTCACGGATCAACAGTACACTTTTTTATGGATGTTTAGTTTATTACCTAAATAAATAAATTGTCATACATAAAAAAAGTCATTTGTTTGTTGTTTGTGTGATAAGGGTGTTACGCCGTACTTACGTTCATTTGACTCATGTGACGGCGAGACTTATTTGATCGTGTAAAGTATAAGCGAAATCGAAAGATAAAATTTAGCCATTTTAAACTATAGATCTAAAACTGTTGTATAACTTTTAATTGCCCTAAGTAGTGAATATTTTTGTTCGCCAAATCACATGAGCAGCCTGGTATAAATGACCACTGAATATAAATGAGAATAAGGTACGGTATCCCGTCCTGTGAGGCTTAAAGGCGGCTGCAGGTTCAGCTTCGTCACATATATTCAAACTTTTCCCGATACAGAATACCCAAACCACCTGTAGAAAGCCATTTGGAAACACGTTTGGAAGGCGGAGACAAAGCACGAATGACGTTCTTTATTCTCTCTTAAACACTACTTTAAAGTTACAATTCCCATTCTATGTAATGAAACTAGACTGGATAGGAATAAGAGAATACTGACGTACAACTTATCTGAGCTGTGTATTTTTACATACATAAACTTCTACTACGCCATACCGTGAGATGACTTCTAAGCAAATCTATGTATTTTGTTGGTTCTCTCTGAGCTAAAGAGCATTAGAAAGCCGATTTGTTGTGGTGCCCTGTTTTTTGCCATGTAAATGTTTCAATGTACCGTCTGTGTTGCCGTCGTTTAGGAGGTCTCCCTCCACTGATTGGGCTGGCACGACAATGACAAAAAATGTCGAAACTAAAGGCAGAAACCGTTCATTTTTGCTAGAGGTAACACTTAAGGAGTATGATGCCATTATTTGACGCTAGAGGGTTCTTGGCAGAGTTACCGGCCATGTGGCTGCCATCTTGACTTCAAACAGTCAACCATCTGGGAGAAGTGAACATCGATCGTGCAAACACGACACCTTTTTTTATTGCAGCCTATCAAAATCAGAGAAACAGTCGGTACCGACATTTTTAAATAATACTTTTTTTTTGCTATATTGTTGATGCAGCTGAAAATAAAATGCTCTGGGCCATTAGCTTATTTTTGCTTTCTTCAGTGTCGCACTGGATTAAAGATATTCTTTCATGGAATACAGCTAAAATTGAATTGCCTTTCTGCTTACCGCTGTTATTCTGTACATTCTCACCGACTCGGGAGTGTCTTTCAGAATACCCATGCATGTGTGTTTGCAAGGACAGTTTAGTTACCAGGGTTGTGGTTAATTCTATCGATTACACGGATATCCAATGAGCAGAAAATATACTCACTGCAGAATGTAATGTAAATATAAGTTCAGTATGTACTCGATAAGAATCGGAATAATCACCTGCTTTAAATTTGCCACGGATAATCTAATATATTTGTTCTGACATAAAACTACCGGAATAACTTTATTCTATTTTATCCCCGGATTGTTTTTCTCTGACTGATTAATCATCGAAACTTTAAATAAAACAAAAATGTAATTCGTAAAATTCGTACCATTGGTAGATTTTTGTGAGACAACAAAGTGAGTATCGTCTCTGACTGTAAGGAATTTCACTGCTTACTGTTATAAGGTAATAGTTTAATCACGTTAATTTGCAGAATTTCTACACCAAACGACAAACACCTCAGACAATCTAAAATCATCATAATGCGGTTTGTTGCAATGCTGTGTTACTTCTAGATTCCGCTAATGACTTCATTAAGCCTGTCTGTAAATATTTACGCATGTGTACTTACGTAACCTGACTGCAAATATGAGAAAGGTACATGGGCGTATACAGCCGTTTATATACCTGCCATGATACAAGAAATACACAGGCATAAACACTTGTATAATGCGCGTCTGTTCCTGTTCCTGTCGTTAATTACTCAAACCTTGAGTTAGCGTTAATTCCCATCTAATATTACTTTACCAAACATTTCTTGGAATGACACATTCTTATACTATTTGGACATATTGTTCTATCTATTTCTTGTTGTCTCCACGTGTCATTCCTTTGTTAAACTTAGATCTAATGTGTTATCTTCCTGGTGCTCTC
>JAVFBZ010011737.1:15123-30348 GCA_032466195.1 Katharina tunicata | reverse complement strand
TTTATAGCAAACCAAAAAAATGATACAAAGTAAATAACCTTACCTGGTTGTAGCTATAAGATAAAAGGTCACTTGGAAATCCAAGTAGAACATTTGCCTTCAATCGAGTACACTGATAGTGACTAAGTGAGGCACCCTAGCTGTAAACCCCTTAACAGGTGATAATCATGCCCTTAAGCAACCACGGGGCAACCAGCCAATCCAATCATCAGCTTCAGATAGGCTTCCCACCATTGTTACCATGGCAATGCTGGACAGTTCCATTTTGCAACATGACAAGTTTTACCTACACCCTTCTTCGGGGTGTGGAGGTGAGAAAGCTCATCAATGGACTAATCAATTAGATGGCAGAGATAAACGAGATGTAACATGGCAGTCCAGCGGTATTGGTCGTGCAGGTGTGCAAGTCGATACAACCCATCCACTTAGATAGCCAGCCTATTGTGTTAGCTTTGCACTCTGTCAACCTAAGCTAAGACTTAGGGGCTTAACTCTATTGTAGCTTTGGCCTGTACTACAACCTCCCTGTATGCCCAGGAACCCAGAGCTGATAGTTTCCCAATATGCTCTTGTACTATATAATTGTACATAGATATTACATTCGATGTACATATAGGCCAACTAGCTAGAACAGGGCTGTATGGATTTACAAGAGATCTGTATACATTTAACCGTTTTCCCCTACTGCTACTGCTGACATAGAGCATTCCTTTAATAACATATTTTTTATGACTAAAATGCAAAAGAAACTTACAGACAGCTAGTACGCCAGTGTGGGTTGATCCCTTCATAATCAGAAATTACAGCTCCAAAAATATATTAGTATAGTGGTATATATTCAGTTATTCGTGTTTATGTCCCAGTCAACTTTCAATATCAAAATATCAGAGGTCTGACATATGCTGAGGCTGATCAAATATTTAATACAATCACCCATACCTAACACTGACCGGGCTACTAAATAACCTTTATGGCAATATCTTTACTTTTATAATTCACAGAGGTCTGATGCAGAGGCATCCAATCGAATGGTGAGGGAAGTAGGCATTATTGGAATATCACTCAGGTAATTAGACTGGAGAGATAATTTAGAAACAGACGTTGTTGAATCTCAGCTATTTTGACTAAAACACTTGATTTAGTCAGGTTAGCAGGGGTAAGGGAATACAGGGTTTCATATTTAATGAGTACATTTGACTCTGATCATACATACTTATACCTGCAATTCAAACATTAATTAAAATTCCAATTAGATCACATCTGGTCACAGAGTTAGTGACATATAAGCTTATTTTGACTACTAATTTCTCTTAGGTCAAATACTCCCACCTAATAAGTCTACTTGTGAGTGCAGTTAATGTAATAAAACTTAAAAATATATGCAGCTAGCCCAAGTCTTAAATTTCAACAGCTTAACATAATGACACAGATGTGTATGCAGCTCAACCATGCCCACTGAATTTAACTGCTTAGCATACATAATGATATTGTACTACACTCTTACTTCATGACACCGGACAGGTGTTATAAGTAAGATTTACCTATATAATCTCACTCACCTGTCATTCCACTTCACAGATCTAAACAATGACCCCTGAACTATAGCCAGGTGTAAGGAGAGATGGCTTCAAAGTTAGTGGCTGCTGCTTGAGGAATACTTAGTGAATATAGTATATAACTACAGGTTTCGCCAAGGCCAAAGGTCACCAAAAAGCTAGATCATCATTGAAAAACTGTTCTTAGAAATATGTCTAACTGAAAAGTTTGACAAAAAGATATGCTCAAGATAACATATGTTGCTAGAGTATATTTTTGTGGGCAAGGACAAAGTGCCTGTAATAACGTTATTTTGACTATTACACCATCATGAAGAAACTATAATTATTCTGTCTTTAAAGAATTCTTACAAGGATAGTTCAACACATTAAACAAATGGAGCAAATGTAAACATCAATAAAAAAAAAACGCTAGTAATTTACAGAAGTTTTTTTAAAAATTTGCTCTCATAATATAATATCACGTGTCAAATTTTTTCATTTACATTTTTCCAAGTGGTCACACACAGTGTCAGATACTATGATATTGACAAATTCTCACCTAATTTTACAACACTAGCCAATACAAGGAGCCCAGTGAGTGTCTCTGTTTGCTTCACCAGTATATTACAAGTGTATTGGGATGCAACCCATACACATCCCAGCATAATAAGGTATATTACATTTGTCCGAAACTGACAGTCTAACTTCTCAATCCTAAACTTAACTCAGTATAAATTAGTTATACTTCTCAATCCTAAACTTAACTTAGTATAAATTCACAAACAGACTAGTCAATACAGGAGGCATTTTTGGTGTCCCTGCTTGCTTTGCCCATACATTACAAGTGTCGCCCCTCACTTACTTGTCTGTCCTTTCCACCCCCTAACATGTCCCTTAGCTACGGCAGATGTTCTGATCGACACAGTTCCCTTTGATCTTGATTAATCCATCAGCGACTGCACAGCAAGGGGACTATGTCAAAACAGATCATGGGCCAGCTTGAGCCCTTTATCTTGCCTGTTTTTATACAGCTAATCCTTTGCTCATAGGGACACTGATAAAAGGGAGAGGTGTCCAACACAAGTGATCATCTGACTGTACAGGCAGTATAAAAACTTCCTAACTCTAGCTATCCATGGGCTTATGTTTATCTGCCCTGTTTTTATATAGCTAATCCTACACTCTTGAAGACTCTGATAGAGCAGGACACTGTACCAAACAGAACAGCCTGTTAGAATTTAGTTCCTTAACCACACCAGGGGTTTCAGCAGAGTTGCGGTGTAGCTGATCCAACAGTCTTCCCTGGTGAACTTCAATAAAGCAAAACTAATACCGTGAAACATTTGAAGCTACACCTGAGAATACTGACATCTTAACAGAAGGCTAACCTTTTTCATCCAGTTTCAAGGCAGAAGATAGCCATGTAACAACTAACACTGGGTATCTTAACAGTTTGTTTTAACATTATTTATCCTTAACCCTTATAAAACTGTAGCCCAAACAGTGACCCCAGTATGCAATTTTCTTAGACTTTAATCCTTACAAACACAGGTAAATTTGTAAAACTTTAATGAGGCAAGAAGTTGAACAAATAGAAAGAAGCGCCCACGGTAGGTGCATTTCCTTAACTACATGTATACAGAAACCTTTCAGTCTTTTTTGTTGTATGACTTAACTTTTGCTATTTCTGACAAGGGCAAAGAAAGGCCTATGGTATGATTGGGTACATCATGCCAAAATTTGGCCCCCACTGTTTTTTTTTTTTTTTTGTAAAACAGTTAAGAGTTGTTAACAGTAAAGCAATTGCCCCTTTCTACAGTTTAAAGTGTTAAACGATGATAACAATCAAACACCAATAGTTTCAGAAACATCCCTTGCAAGAATAACTCAATAGAACCTTATCACAGTTGGTCATCTTTAGAAGTTCTCAGACTGAGCTTTCCTTAATTATCCTTCCTTTTGATAAGGTGTAAACAACACTGGGGCCTAAACAAAACAGTTGGCAAAATCAAAGAGCGACAAACAACTTACCGTACATTGGGAATTCTCCAAGTTTCAAACTTCAGGTTTTTTTAAATCCACAGATTTTGAATGTCTAATCCTCAACACTCAGGGGGCTCCATGATTAAACTTCAATCACAGTGGACCCTGTCCCAAAGAACACAGACTGGGCAGAGTGAAAGCTCTTGTCCAGGCCTCTCAGTGCCAGCTTGAATTCATTCAGCCCAAACCTAGCCTTACTTGAGCAGGGGAACAATGGTAGAGTAAAGAGTGAAAGGAGACCAAGTGGAAACATAAATAAGTAGGGCCTAGTGGTCACCCACTTTACAAAGAACACAATGTCAATGAGCCAGCAGAGAAATCTAGATGTTTGCTATTCACCATGAGAGAGAGACTGGTATCTAGTTAGCTTCATGAACACAGTTGGTGTGCACTACTTCTATATGAAACGTTGATTTTCTAGACGTATCTTGACAAAGTTTTGAAGATATCAAGTAACGGCCATGACTGAGTTTTTCTAGATTTTGTTAAGAATTTATACAGTACAAAAGTATCATTGACCCTTCAGGCTTTCCTGCTGTCCAGGACCGTACACGGTTCCTAGGCTCAGCTGTCAAAGCTTGTTAGCACCACTGTCCCTCCACAACATCTAGAGGAGTCCAAGATCTTTCAGCAAGGAAAACATTTACTTCTCCTGTCTGCCAGACATCCCCTAAACAGTCATCACCACAAAGGAAATCGGCCCAAACCTAAAATCTATTCTCTATGGCCAGTGTCACTTCTGTGAGCTACTGGCTTCAATGAAACCTCATGTCACGCTTGATTTAGACTTGTCTCATTTTCAATCACATCTCGGCATGTCATCTTCCTATGAGCCAATGAGAAGTGTTGTCAGCCCTAGGAATCAACCACCCTTTCTTCTCTATCACTCCAGCACTCTTTCACTATTGCCCATTGAATGCCCCCCAGCACCTCTATAGTTCAGTTCAGTAACGCAGTGGCTTCTTCCCTTTGAGGTTATTGAAAATGGAGAGCTCATCTCTCAAGTCGGCCTCTTTTACGTTGACACAAATCGCCAGCATCATTACTCTCCTACAAGCCATCTTCAGAGTGATTGTGATGGCCGTAGCGGTGATTCAACGAATATACTCCGTGACTCGGACAATTGATATACCAGTACGATCCTGACCATGGTAACCTGCGAGAGCCGAGACACCCACCAGACACGCGTTACAGAATACATTTCAATCAAATTGCTAGCAGCAACCACCATTCATAGTGATTTATTATTTAAGACATATTAGTATTTCTGTTAAAAGTAGACTAATTCAAGCACTACAATGAAGTCCTCGATATTACATTTTGCTCTTTGATATTACAGTGGAAATTTATTCTTTATCTGAGTAACAACCAACCATTACAGAGATATCTCCCCTTCTCCTTTTTTCGTTGTATGCAAAGTGTACTTCCACATGACATTCTCAAAAAATACAAATTCTTTTCTTCTCCTTTTTTGGTTGTATACAAAGTGTACTTTCACATGACATTCTCAAAATACAACTACCCTTTTTTTCATTTAATCTTGATATTAAAGATTTATGATATTTCTTCATGGGCATTTATTTCATTTGAGTAAGTAGCTAAGAGCCTAGGCACATGGCAGACTTAAAGAGTGTCTTTATCAGCAGCAGAGGCAGTTGTACAGCGTTAAAACCCGGCATCCTTATTCAATCTGACATATCTAACCTGTTTTTAGAGTTAACCCTCAAACATTCTGACATTCATCCCATAATACTTGTGTTATTTAAACCTGTAGGGCAAGGGAACAGATTTTGGGTTATAGCCTTTGCTATATTAAAAGTACCTTAAAATTCCATCAGTGCTGTTTTCTTCAAATAAGTCATTCTGACACATAGAAGTTTGAAGAAATTGTGAAAAACATCTCAACAAGATAATTTACATGTTTGCCTTCTCCCCATGTGTAAGCACAATTCCCACAAAGAACATTTGTTTCATTTTATTCAAATTACATAACACCTTAACTCCCTGTTTCTTTGTTCTATGTAAAAAAAATTGTAAAACTTTGTTTTTGTAAAAACTCAATATTAAATAAAACATCAACTGTAATACAAGAAAAAATAACACATCGATGGATTAGAGAAGATCCAGGTTCATAGACTGTGGACAGTTTCACTCAAATGGGACCCTACGTTTATCCAAAGTGTAAAGTATAAAGAACTAAAAGATTTAAACCCAACTTCTTGAACCTTCTTGTTGAAAATTAAAGGAAAAAGTTTATGAGGTGTTATTCCCATAATAATTATACATACCGTTGATGGCCTTATCCTTAACAACAGAAAAAATTAAATATTCCTGTTGATATTTATTTTCTAGCTTAAAAAGCCACATAAATACATCAACCATTTAAATAAGTATATTACAAGAAAGATATTAGATAAGTATATTGTACTTACATAGAAAATAAGAACAGAAACTGGATAACGGTGTTCCTTCATTTTTGTAGACGTCTTATTACTCTATTATAACTATTGCAAAGACTTCATCTTGATTTTGACACGTTCCAACCCATTTAAATTAGAGATACTAAAAGCTGGACACTAAATATAGTAGTAAATTTCCAGTCACTGAAATATGCCTGGATGCATATAGGGCAGTGTAAAGAAAACATATGTTATTAACAGGTACTAAAACAGTAGGCTGAAGGCACTGACTAGGACACTAAAATAGCAACAGCTTTAGGAATAGTTAAACATAGATCTGAGCAGAAAACAAAGAAGATCAAAGGTGATTCAGGTCAGTATTCACATAAATTGTGAGAAATGCTAAAACCTGGAGCCCTCAATTTGAAAATAAAGGTGATAATCTGATAAAGATAAAGCCAATGACCCAAAGCACTTGTGTAAATAAACCTACCCTAATAATTCAACAGAAAAATAAATGTTGACATTAAATAATATATTGAACATTCTTCAAAATAAATTTTGTGATTGTTCTGATAGATGTATTTCAACATTTGAGTAAACCTTTCAACAATACAAAAAAAAGTAAACATCTCCAACAGGTAATAATGATGACAAATATATTGAGGGACGTAGAAGTCTTGACATTTTTTAGGAAATCTTAAGTCCTTCAATATCCTCCCCATAAAAATGTTATTTATTTACAGTATTTATGGTACTTGAATTTATGACCATAAAATTATGGTTTACCTGTGTGGGTCAGATTTAAGTGGGTACTTCAAACCCACAGCTATGTAACTGGTCAATACAAGCCTCTTAACCTGTGGTGATAAACCTGCATCATAAAATTTGGCCATTAAAATTCCTTTCTTTAGCAGTCGAATTGTGAAGAACTAAGCTACTCGTTGGTAAAAAATAGAATTTACAATTTGTCTATTTTGGTAAAAAGCCCAGGTCAGGAAAACCAAACTGAATTCAATACACCTGTAAGTAGGTTTAAGGAGTCGTAAAAAGATGATCACACATTTAAAATATATTGGCTCTAATGTTTCTAGCCTAAATTTGGTCACCAGTTCAAGAATCTAAACAAACATGAATGTACTAGTCTTTATGTATCCAACCTACATCTATCTATGACCTTTTGCTCAATGACAGTCCTAAAACCGAACACCAATTTGTTCAACTGTTGGCATGTTGTCATAAAGCTAAAAAGCCAAATTCAATGAATAGCTCACAACTATTGATAACATATCAAGACTCAATGCACCTTTGATGTTGACTTGTGTCAGTTTTATTCCTAGACAAGAGAAAGTATAAGGATTCAATTGTCCGTGAACGACAACTGACCATAGTGTTCAATGCCAGTCAAAAATAGACATAAAAAATCAATCAGTCGGGATATTTTCATGTAAATACATAAATGACCCATTTTCCTTTAGCTATTCATTCAGTTGATTTGACGTACATAAAGGGCGACTTCATTCAGACAATAGCCCCCCAGGTCAATCAATTACAGCAAAGTAAATACATCAGGACTCTATCGAATATAGCTAAATAAATTAGGTCTGAGGCGCACCAGAAAATATAACGCGTTAATAGGACAAAAGAAAATAAATTACTTTCTCACAAATAATTCCGCTGAATATAATTAAAGTTAATTCCCCCACTGAACTTACATAAACTTATCATTTTAAGATTAAATAAACAAGTGTCGATAGTCGTATACATATATACACTTGTGTGATGTTTACTGCTTTAAGACTAAAGCATCTAGTCCAAGGGGAAATAAAGAAAAGGCTTTTGTTTTCGAACAAACCAAAAACTAGTTATGTTTAATTCATTGTAGCGGGTGTGGGGAGAGTGGGGGTTGTGGGGTGGGGGTGGTGGGGGTGGGGGTGGCAAGAGGTTGCATAAACATATATACATAAGAGACTATAAATTTATCAACACATTTCATTCATAGAAGTAAAGTAGAGTTAATTGTTTTTATGGCTATTACTTAAATGTTTCACAACATGCATGAGTTTTAATTCAGTTTAAATCATCTACATCTAGTACAAGCAGACACTGTAGAGTAGGTTTACAAGAGTTGTCTTCATTAGTAACCAAGTAGTCAAGAAACAATAGTATCTAAACACACCAGTTTCTACAAGTGCTAATAAATAAACTTTAAAAAAATATTTAATATTCAATTTTATCGATCTGAAAAACTGTTCTATGATTGATGATGATTGATACAATTCACGACTAAGACCATACATAGTAATGAATTTAATTGTTTTTTTACGCCTACAAACGCATGTCATGTTCTAGCTTCCTAGTTTTTTCAGGGCTTAATTAATAATATAAAATAAAGATATAGTTGTCACAGTTTGGGAGTCCATTAACTAGGCTCAGATGTAGGCTGTTTCTGTGATGGCTAGAATAAAGAAGACACATAAATCAAGCAGAATAATACAGCAGTCCACACCAAATCTCTAATTACTGTACCAGCTTGTTAAAAAGTAAATTCCAGCCATCTCATAGTTTCTGTCATGGCTCCTCCAATTCTATAACTAAAACATATAGCTTCATTTGACCAGCTTTCCTTTGGGTTTAGCAGTGCAGTCCGGGTTATTCGTAATTGTTTAGAAAAGAATTTGAATGAATAAGTTGAAAATCTTCGTTAAAATCTTTGAATTTCCACCTTCATATTCCTTCTGAGGCTGGAATTGACATAACTTAAACCCTGAACTATATGCACACTTCCTTAACATCGTATATTAAGAACTGTCTTCTAGTTCCCATGACTATGGTATAGTAGGCAGCTTACATATATCCAAGCTACTTCGCCCGACAGCTTCAAACTAAGGGAGTGAAAGGACGAAGCAGTTGTTCCTTGATCTAACGAACTGTCACTAAGAAGATTGTCAGCAACAGACATTTTACCATCTCATATCATGATAGCAGCTTGTAATGAAGGAAAAGACGGACAGCTTACAACAACAACATCATTATATCTGTATGCAAGGAGAGCTAATTATACTGATATTTTTCACTGTGTGAAGGGAGTAACTAAATCAATTAACCTAGTTTCTAAATGATTTTTATAATTAAGGAGATACATGTTTTGCAGTTTCAAGAAGTTTGTTTGGTATTTTCAAATGAAAAACTACAAAACTGTTTATCTTCTCTAATTTCACATCATAAATATCCCTATTGGGTCATACTTTTAGCACATATGGTATATTGAAACAAGTAGATTAAATGTAAATATTTTTTTTAAAAGTATCACTTTTTATTTTTCTTATTCGATTATATTGATGCAATATATATCCGGTACAAGATACAATTCAAACAATATTCTGAATTTCAAGTTTGGAGATAAATGTTATCAAAAATTAACAAACATTTTGGAATTCAGTTGAAAAAGAAGTTTTACTCAGACAGGCAAAGGGTATTTTCTCATATAAAAAAGACTGTTTACCTTTTAATCCAACAGATGCTTTGAGTCAGAGTAAGCATTTGTATTTAACTAACTTAAACCTATTGGATATTCATTCCAACAGGAAGATCCCTGTTTAAAGGAAATGACACTTTCCGAGATAAACAATTAAAGGCAAATACTATAGTCCTAGGCCTACCTTTTTTTAAGTGGACAGCAATTTGGCTTGAATCACAGTAACATAAAGGATCCCCCTCCCCCCTTACTTTATTAAGTCTTAAATCCATCTAAATCAGCACCCAACAGGAAATACTCTAAGTGACACCTACCACAAAAACCTTAAATTGTTTATGAGGTTGTTAGGTGCTGTCGTTGTTGTTGTTGTTCTGGTATATGGTGCATTCCTGGTCCCAGTACACCAAGTGTGAAGTATCATAGTTTTAGTAACACTAATTCAGGGGATTAATTAAATAGGCAGTAAACCTCTTAACACTAATCCCTCATCACTTGAGCGGGACACATACTCCACTGGGGTCATTAAGGACAGATGGGCGTTTGACCTATTTGGACAATTTAGGCCTACCAGTAGGGCTATGACATGCACTGTGCATAACTTAAATTGACAAGGTAACCTGATCTTCTGAACTGAGTTGTACCCTAGCTAAGGTTTTAAATAAAATTCAACAAATTAAAAAATAAATAAAGAAAAATATATGTATTTATTTATTTATAAATGTAGAGAAAGAAAATTTTGCTTGTCTCCTTCAAAATTCAAACTCGGGTCTCTAACTAACTGAGCAACAAATATATTACTTTTCAGTATATATTTCTCTTACTGGTGTATAAATTTCAAAGAAATGACAAATTTCGCAAAAGTAAGCCATCAGGGTTACATAAAAAATATCTATTTAAATCTCAAATGATTAAATATTTCAGTGAAATTTTGCCTCTCTTATAGTTGTATAAATTTATTTAATTATTTGTGAAAATATCGTTCCCAGACTTGTAGCTTTGGTCTGGATAAAAATGGACTCAGAATCTACCCATGAATTGAATATTATTTAATTAAAACAAATAAATGCCATCCACTCATTTACAAACCAAACTGAAAGGATCAAATACAAAATTAACATTGAAACAATATAAAACACAGCATACTGCATTGTGCAAATACTACGGTTTACCAGTGTTTAATTCTTCATTTGTAAAACACAAATACTGTAGGTTTTTATAAGTTAGAACACATGGACATAACCAGACCCTCTGCGTCCCTACATAAGCATACCTACACATCCTGCCTGTCTAAGAAAAGTAAATTCTATACCCAACCATTTACACATGAAACAGGTCAAGAATTTTGGGTGGGATTTAGTCACAGGAAATCATTCCTTTTGTTTGTGATAAATATTGGGATAAAACGATGTTTGAAACAAAGAAGTTCTAAGCTCTGAAACTTTTGGTAAAAGTAAATGTAGGTGTAACTAACAAAATATACAAAATACTACAAACACAAATGGCTGGGTCTCTTTGTTCCTTCAAAGTGACTAAATTGTCTTAGAGCTGTCTCCAACTACTCTACAAGGTAAATCGGGGTACTTTCATTCAGAAACGAACTAAAGTGTTTTCTTTGCTTTAGCATTATAGGGGCCTACCTCTTAACATCAGAAAGTAGTTCAGATGCTTTTCTAGAGTGATAAATGTATAAGACTGGAGCCCATTATCATCAATATTTCAGAAACAGTCATGCATCAAATTTCCAATAGGGAATCCTCATATAGAATCAAGAAAAAACCTGAATTATTATTGAAAATTATTTTCGGACCAAAAAAAAATCCCATTTAGGTCGTGGCCATGTTTTTTGTTTGGTTCTCTTTCCAACATTTTAATACAGATACAGGATTTCTCACAAATAGTGCATCCAGTCTTTACTTTAGCTATGTTGGAAGATTAATTCTTAAAGAGTAAAACACTTCCCAGTTTAGTTTTGTGGCAGTACAGTGCCATTATATAAGTTCCCCTGAGCACTGCAGTTATCTTTGATCAGTCAATCAATCAATCAATCACAAATTATGGTTGTTTGTATGTCCACAAGTGTTGAGCATAATAAATCATTAGATATGAACTAAGTGTTTAATTAATTAACTCTTAGTATGAGGTGTCAGAGATTAACATTGTTGAACACCTGGGTCTATATTTCACAAGGTAAGCCACTATTTGAAGACTAAGATTAAAGGTGACATAATAACAACAGGTTGAGCCCACACTTAGACTGTAAGGTCCAGAGATTACTGTACTGTTCAAACAATGGCTGACACCTGACATCAAAACAGGTGTGAAAGTCTGAGGGAAACTACCCAGAGCAATCAGTGCATTGGCACATTAATACCTGCCATCAGAATTAATCTAAATTACCCAGGTTTCTTCAGGACAAAAGAAAGGTCTGACTAAGACCCATAGTGAACACTGAACAGCATTATTTAGGCAACACCATATACCCTATTTTAATACTAGCTGAACTCCTTTTTCAAGTAATCATTACTAAAAGAAGATCGCATGAGCGAAATAGAAATGTTGTATTCAATAAATGTTTCTATCCAGACAAAGTCTCCCTTCAACTTGTATTTCTTCAATGAATTTCTCATATAAATATGTTTATATTTTTGTTTTCTTTATTTTTTTCTTCAATCTACTTGTAGGTATATGGAGTTTTATGTAGTTTAACTCTCAAAAAGCTACAGTTTATTCAAAGTTATGCGCAGACCAAGAGAACATCTTTCCCAAGAGGTTATACAAAGAGTCTATATATACCAAAATCTGAATAACAAAGGCCTGACTTTGACACAAGGAGATTGAAAACTCTTACAATAGCTGCTGTCATTGTTACATTACTCAGTGTGTGTTGTATATGGGGTTGACTTCTACCAAGGAGGAACCATATATGATATAACCCCTGCAGTGGGGTGACAGTCATTGAAAGTCAAGTGTCCTGCCTCTTTGCCCCGCCCACGACCCCAAATGCCACCATGTCCTTAGAGTTTTATTACATAACCCAATTTACCCTCCAGCTAATTTTCAACCCCCTACAACCCAAAATCAGTGCACCTTGATTGATAAAATCCACCAATGCAACACTCACTTAAACAAAAGATTGAACAACAATCTGTCAAACTCAGATTTTTTATAAAAGAATATGGATCAGATCTCTGGCACGTTTTCTACACTTTCATTATCTATTCTACATACAGTCTATTCATGTCTGGTTGAGCCCACTTTATAGCATTTATATAGTGCAATATACAAGAGCTAAACTTTTATCCTGATTTTAGAGCTGCATAAACAATGGAGTAAATGGCCGTAGTGTTGTGTCGTGATTAGAAATGACTGTTTATCATACGATTTTCTGTTAGCACGATACATTTATACGGTAATCCGGCTAAGTGCTACTAATGGTATGGCTTTTCTAAATACGCCGTCAAGGGAACATTTTCAATTACTTGAAAGTTCTCGAGTTCTAACGTACATTTCGGTCTGTTGTCATCAGATTTGCATACACACACTTGTAAACAAAGTTTTATTTTAGCATTAAATCAAGAACAGGAATACTGATTAATCACCATTAGATACATAAATACAATTTCAATTATTAAAAACATACATTAAATACATAATTGCGTGTCACAGTACATTAATGGGGAATGTTAGCATGGTACTAATCCCCACTGAAATAAATCCCTGGGGATGTGTGGAAAGCATTTTGAAGGGGAAATCAGAACATTTCTGCCATATGTCTTACAAAAGTAATTAATAATATGACTGAATATTAAATTAGACACATCTGCACTTATTGCCTTTTGAGACCATGCACTGAATGTTTTAAGCAACAAATAGTGGCTACGACAGAGGGTCAAAATAAGGGAAATTTTAAATTCCACAAAATCAGGGTTGATTAAGTGCAGGCTCACGCCAGAGTAATAAATTAATGGCGAGACATGCTTCAGAAAGGGGACATTACCTGGACAAGGGAACAGCAATTATGGAAACAGTGAAATGAAGCATCGTAAATTGGAACAAAGAAACATAAAAATGGACAGGGCATGAGGGAAACAATTGACACAATCGCTACTTCAGGAGGCTTGTCAAAAAGGTCAACCCTTGGGTCAAGTTTCAATTACAACTCCTATGAGAAAAACAAAAACAAAAGCAGATCCCCAAGTAATAAAGGTGCTTAGCAACCAACTTCTCAACATGGTAATGTCCTAGTCGGAATCGACCAAAGGGAACTATATAATCTTGTTTAAAAAAAATTCATCAGCACAGTTTGTTACACATTGCTTTCATAATTGAAACAAAGCAGAAACTATTAGCAACAAAAAGGGAAGAGGGCATATTGTCTCGCCCTATTCCACAGGGCATCTAAAGAAATCTCTACAGACTTTAGGGAGAAAAAAATACTGTCACATCAAACTGTGAGTAACAATTAAGAACAAATTTGCCATACATCTCTAAAATGGTTAAAATAATATGCAGCAAGGAATGGTTTATTCACTAATTTGGTGATTTTGCATCAAGTAACCTTCTAACCAGCGCTTTTGAGCTGGTCACCACCGGAACATCAACAGAGATATAGTCTCAGAACTGCGTATTATATTAAAGAAACACTACTTAAAACACTACATTCAGCATCTTAACTGTTCCACAAGAATAGATGAAAATCTAGCACAGCTATAATTGGCCTGAAGCAACAGATTTGTTGAACCATGGGTTGTTTGAAGTTTTGGCATTAGGTGTTCATTATTTGTTCAATCCATTGAGTTGTCTTTCTTCCTTGAGCTCAACAAAAAACTTAACCAAATAGAGAGATCAATTGGCGGTCTTCCTACAGAGAAAGGATTTTAAAGAGTTTGTTCAAGAAGTGCGCAGAGCAAATTCAGAAAGCCAAGGATAAACCCGAAAACAGGCTGAAGCTCCTTTCTCGCTGCCGGATTTTACGGATTAGATTTCCTCTTCAAGATGTAATCAGAATAAAAAGACGTGTGCCAGAAAACCCTGGATCAAGGTAACTTCAAAGAACACAGAAAACAGCATCAAAGGTAAGAGTGCTTTAAGGACAACTGATATCCAAAAATGTTTGCCTGATTTCTAATTTGAATGAGCATGTGCAAACAAATCCAACTTGTAAGACCTTGACATAGTAATATTTATATTTGCATAATTAATTTACTACATATTTGTTCACAGTGACTGTTCCAAGTTTATTTCCCTATATTCATAGTGCTTTTTGACAACAGATGTTACAGGCTCTTCTATGGACAATTATTGTGTATTTATTTTTTAATTTTGTTTCTGTTTTGTGCAAATTAGCATCCTTTGATCATTTTATGTATTATATTTAAACAATTAACCAAAAATAAAATATTGTTGTATGATGGCAATGTTGCTGCTTTTTTATAACATAGGTACAACTCAGAAGGTTGAGAAAATGACAAATAACACTGCTTAAGCTGTTTTTATTGTTTTGATAAAAACAACCGAATAATGTACCGATACTGTCAAATAATGATAAATTGATAAAAATGACTCACTTTACTAGCAGATAAATGTTTTTTACTGCCCTTAATCTAAATCAGCTCCACATTCACATGTACCTGATAAACCGTTTGTATGCGGAAGACAAAATTTAAATAAACAAAACATTTGTCTTTGTAGGTTTACATCAGCGGCCATAGATCTGTCATTGAGAGTGAATGATGTCAAAGGTGATATGTAAATTTTGACCACTTCA
>JAVFBZ010011737.1:0-12733 GCA_032466195.1 Katharina tunicata | reverse complement strand
ACCCACTTTGATAAAGGTTATTAAATGAGTTTAAATTTGTATAAATTATTTCTGGCATCATTTCGAAAGCTAAAATCAAAGCTGATTTTGTGAACTGATCCTGTCAGCCAAGGAGGCACCTAATTTTGACTCCAGGACACATACCACTTCCAAACTATGTTGCCTAATGCCTACCTGCACCTTATGTATCTTCCATGGAAGATCATTTCACCCATGTCATAGGTTCATTTTGTCAACTCTAGACAGTGGAAGAGGGGGAGGGGGTAGGAGGATAAAAAAGAATGGGCCAACTTTGCACATCCATCAATCTTTTGCTTAGGTAGACCAAAATGTGAAAAGTTAGTTATTAAGAGAAAAGTATTAAGAACTATTCAGATTCATGTTTGCTTTGGATTGGCCGTTTTTAGTCAAAATGTTGTCATAACAAGTATAAGGTGAAGGTGATGGGATAGGAGAGGGGCAGACAGGTAAGGGGCTCAAATCACTTATGTCACAGTGCTAATGTGTGTAGCAAAAATGGGAAGCGGAACAGTAGGGGGGAGGGCACATCAAAGAGTTGCAGCACCCTGGTACTAAGCTAGTCGGGGCTCTAATCTGGACTGCTCGCTCACCTGTGACTGGACATCAAAAGCCCATTCACCTGTACTTAGTATTAAAGGATCAGCAGATACCTATCACTGCTATTTACAAAAATTAAAGTCAGCACAGGGGCATTTACCTGTGGGTACCTGCAGACTGAAGTGTGTGTCCGGTTAAACAGCCTCTAGTCATTGCACTCAGTACTCCATCAAACGTTAATTAAATACGCCGAAAATGAATCCTGCCTTATCCCATGCCTAAACAGAATCAATTGAACTTAAAATGTGACCATATGCTACAATGGAACAAAGGTGGGAACAGGAGAAATCTGGACCAATCTAATAAAGTAAACTGAAGTACTTGTAATTAAGGTAATTGGATTCAGTAACAGGTGTTTCCATGGTTATGATGGCTAATGTACATGTACATGGAGAACCAACATTTCTAAAAATTAAATTTGCAGAATTCAAACTTGGATAATTCTTTCAACTTTCACTGAATTCTTTTTCTTTTTATATGCCAAAAATGTCAACGATTTTCCTTCATTTGATGTAAACACCTGTCAGTTTTATACACCACAATATGAGTTGTTAATAGACAGAAACAAAGCAGTAAGGACACCTACATACGTCCTTGTATTCTCATATATAAATTTATTCTATTTCAAATTATGCATTTATCTCTTTTGATACCATAACAGTCAACTTTTTCTTAAAAACATTTACATGTATAACAGTTAAATTGTTCAGTCTAAGGTAGATATATTTCATTTATCTAGTCTGATCTATTAAGACCACACCTTGGTACACCGATAACTTAACTTGATGAATATTCAGACATACTTCATTGATACTTCTGAAGAGTGACTTCAAGTGGAACCTATCCTTGATTTAAATTATGTGATAGTTTCTCTACAACGCTAGTATGTAGCTGGGTTAAACTAAATAAAGAATTGAATTCATTCAATGTCTAAACTAAATTCCCAATTTTGAAAGATTTTATTTATGTTTGATACTTTAAGTAAACTGGCAGAATGCGTTACAAATTGATTGATTGATTGGGGTTATACACCATACTTAAGGTTATTTCACTTATATGACAGCGTGCCAGCCAAACAAGTGAAGGAACCCCCCCCCTAAGCGACGCCAGCACATTGAAGACGCCACAATACATTTACAGGACAAAACCAGATCGTCCACTTAGCTTTGAAATCACCAGGGCACAGGAGGATCCCACCCAACCACCCACCATGTGAAACAGTATAAGAAAATCTAACAGGCTAATTCACTTACATGGTTTCAATAGGTTTATATTTTTCAAAAGTTGCCACGCAAATCAACACAATCATTGGTTCAAGTTTGCTTCCCTCTTCTAAACTTTAAACTCGACATGTTCAATAATGCTATCAGAAATATATCTCAGAATTCAGTATCATATTTATTCAGATTACCATATAGGCCCATATATGGTAAGGATTTTTTCTGTTTTCATCAGTCAAAGTCATGGTTAAGGCAATGGGTGGATAATATCAAAAACATCCAAAGAAACAGACTTCGTGTTCATTATTTCTACATTTATTAGACTATATATACCTTCTGTGTAGTTTATATTGGTCAGAAAGCATAGGGCAGACCTTTAACTTCCTATTTTTCCTTCTGAAAATAATAGGAGCCAGATGGGTCCAAGGCGAATATCTGGACTGGACAAGTGTAGCACCCTGGGAAGTAACCAGCAATAAGTTTTCCCTCATTGCTACAGGTTTTCATTCATCCCTCTATATTCTTGCATTTCCTTGGAAAGCTTTCCATTGAGGCCAATAGTTACTAATGCATTTTTGATGATATTCTGAGTTTAAAGGGTGGAAATATAAGGCGAGAAATCTGGTCATCTGGATTTATTTGTTTGTCTAGTTTTATGCCATATTTGAGGCTATTTCACTCATATAGTAGTGCACCAACACAGTAAATGAACTAAAACACATTTTCTCAAATATTTCAAATTTTCACAAATATTTCACAAACCACATTAAAACAAGATACAAAGCATTGAATGAACAATAAAGTGCGTATAGACTTAGTGTAGAATGAAGATAGCCAAACATCACAGAGAAATTGGGTACCTGTAATTGGGTACCTGTAATTGGGTACCTGTACACTTTGACCTTGAGGGGAGACCTCAAGGACAAAAAGAACCTTTTGCAAATAACCAGCCAGTAACTCCAAGCAATGAATCTTTTCCACCAATGATATTTACAAGCAAATATACAATCTAGCTGAATATATTCCTAGCCTAGCATTTGCCCCAGTTGACAGTTTTCATTAACTACGCCTTAGATTCTGACCAAAATTAAAATATAGTCACAGACAGAGAGAACATCCTGCTAAATGGTTAGGTATACCTACCTTCATGTAGGTAGAGTATGCAAAGGGTAATATGTTGGCCTACAGTGAAGTTATGCTCTAGGCAAGACCTTAAATTGAGAGGGTTGGCCAGTGTATACTATATTACTGTTATGAGGCCCTCCAGAAGGCAGTTTCTATAATTGACTGCAAGGTGGATGCATCGGTTACCAGACAGAGTTTCAATTACCTTAATGACATGTTCCGCTCTTATTCCTATGCCCCTCTCCACCTAGCTCATTTCCGTAGCTGTCATTTTTAATTAAGCTCACCACAAATCTTGGGATTGACTATAGAGGCAGGTATCTAGATATTTGTGTAAGTGTCTACATACATAAATACTACTTACTAAGGAGCCTGTTTTCTTTGCTTTAATTATAAGTCCAGCCTCGGAAAATTAAAAGAAAAACACACCAGGAACTTGAGGATATACCATATATGATAAAGTTAACATTATCTTTCAAATAAGTAACTTTTTCCAGAGTCTTGATTACAAAACTTAATTGCTATATTCCAGATGAGGGAAAATAAATAGTAAACACCCCTGGCACCTCATGGGTATATTGTACAAGCCTCTAGCGGTTAGCTTTGTACAACAACAACACTGTGCATGAATATGATTTTCTGGTGTAGGACACCCATACTTTTATAGTTATACTTAAGCGATTTCAAGTCATGGGTGTATGTCAATTCTTCTGTCTTCATGATTCATCAGCGATGGAGGGAACATTTGCTTGTTTAAGCAACGGATGGTCCCCTGTGATAAAATTTATTTAAACATTTCAAATTCATATAAAATTTACGGTACATTACTTCGCACCTAGCTATTCAAATACATAACGAACCTTTTTGGCCTCATCCTCTGGCATTGGGAACTTTTCAGATTTATGGCATCGTAACTTTTTGGGACCTAATTATCTAACATTGGGAACTTTTATGCAGCCTAATCACCGAAGTTAATTAAAAGATATAAACATCTCAGTTAGGATAACATCTTATATCAATATTATCTTTTCCACAATTGACTTTCCCTGATCTCATAACCTTTACAGGTGTTCTCATTACCTGGATGAATTGAAACATAAACATTGCAGATTTAGAGTGCACAGAGAACTAACTTGTCCTAAGTAGAGAAACTTGTCCTATTACCGGTATACTATCACATGTGGATTTCTTCTTCATGAAGCCATCCTATGTTAAGCCAAATTTAGACCACTTGCTTCTTAGCACAATATCTTTCAAAATAGTATTTGGAAGAAATGTTTTGACCGGCTGCATTTTTTCATTTTAATTTTATTTTAGGCTGCTTTTGCGTTTTCAACCGAACAGTTCCAAGGCAAACCGGTCACATAAACGGAATACCCATGAGTACTGTATTAAACGCAATTCAAAAAAATGTCTCAGGTAGTGGCGTTGAAAGTATTTTGCCATTTAAAATGAATGTAAAAAAATATACAGTGTATTCTAAATCCTTTAGGTTATTCTTATTTCAATTGTAGTACCGCACATTATCGGTAGCACTTGTACATTTATTAAACTAATATCTCCAGTTTGGTTTAAGGCATCCCTACAAATAGCTTAAAAACACAAACTTACAACTTTCTAGAGAATAATTTAGTAATTTGTTGTAGAGTTTGGACTTCAAATGAATTATGGCCCAGCTCAACAGACTGACCACATGTAGCACCTTCCATTTACAACACAGACGGTTGGATCTTACCCTAAAAATTCAAGTTAATCTTTTAATTTTCAAATGAAGAAAGAATCCCAGATTTACTGCCACATTGTGACAATTTTACCTTTCTTTTTCTTACACAAGTATAGCAATGAATTGTTGCTCAAGAAAAAATGAATGACTAGCCAGTCTGATAATTGGTTCCTTAAAAACTTTCACTTCAGAATTTTGGGTTATTTATGGTAGTCAGTTGTCTATAGCCAGAAAGCCACTCATCCAAATTATCAGTCAAATTACAAGCACATGCTAACATAAATTGGCATCAAAATCAAAGCCAATCTTAGCTCTAAAGTCAACTCCAAATTGAACCCCCTCAGCTGGTTAGCCCATTTGAGTCTACTGACATACTGTAGCAAGGTGCACATAAACTGTTACTAAAATTGAAATTGGATTAGTATAAGCCTAGTGGTACAATTCCAGACAAAACCCGGGTCTGCATTGAATCCATACATCTTTGACTTACCTATCCTGAACAGTTATTGCATGATGTAGTTACAATTTTAATTGTATTATGGTAGATCTGATAAGGTAACATTCAAGTCTGCCCTTTTAGTATCTTGGAAGGAACACATAGATAAACTGACATACTGATGCAAGGTGAACTGAACAGTTTACAATAATTATAATAATTAATTAATTATAATAATTAATAATCACTAAATTGATACATATTTGTCCATGCAACTTTCTCTGATTTGCAGTTGGTTAACACAATTATGTAATCAAGTGAGTCAGTTGAAAAAATACATTGTATTCAATTGTGTTTACCATAGTAATATCAATGTATAAAACCACACCAAAGAATGGTCAATTACACAAATTTGGAAGGAGTTAACGTACAATGACAAAAATCAGTAGAGTTACTTACAATACTGGAAAAAACTTCAGCTAGGCTTGATATTTAAAAATGTATTTACAGTTTATTAATAGTTGATTGGTAAGTTCAAAATGTCCCTGAACTATTAATTTTAGTATCAGCTTAGATCCCTTGAAACTGGAAGATAAATTTCATATATCAATGTTTGCCATGAGTGGAAAGCCACTTATATACATGTATTGGTCTTCAAACACACACTACCTTAAGGTATTATATTCTCTATTTACCTATGGGGCATTTACAAGGGTAGTGGAATTCTACATTCACATAACAACGCTAATAAAAACCATCTGTCTTCGTAGTAAAATGATCAAACTTCAGTGGAGTATCAATAACGATCAATATGAAAACAATGGGGGGAAGGTTGTTGGTGTAGAGTTACTTACTTTCAGTATGACAAAATCCATCCTTTACCAACGTCGATGCCGGAGACAGCAACGGCTAGGCTCAAGTATCTCGCGGCAAACCCATCAGCTTACAAGAAGGTATTCCATGGGTTTTATCGTACAATCCAAAAAAGTAATCCTTAAGTGTACTAGGTCCTTTCAGTTACAACACGAACAGGTAATGATACAAATCAATTTGTGTTAAGAAGTACCATAAAGACACAAGATGTGTTTTAAACACTTTTGAAGATAGCCTACAATTTATTTTAACCCTGCAGTATTTAAATCACACACAACTGATAACCCTTTTAACTGAATCAGCAATTCAAAAAATAGTTGTGCATCATTTTCCAACAGCTTGGAGATTTGACACAAATCAATACATCGGTGAAACAATATTAAAATAACACACTGCCGTTAGGCCTATTTGAGTTAACTTTCCTTGTGCTTAGCACCGAACTCAGAGCTATGAATCTTACAGAAGAAAGGCACGGCTGAGTTAGACAATCAACAGTCACATTTGCAGTTCAGCTACCCCTACCTCAGTAGATGGATATGTAATTCAATCATTTTCTAAAGCCATGATTACAGTGATAAGAAAATCCTTCCCTTAAAAAACAGCTGTAGTACATATAATGTAGAAGCTTGGCTTCAGCTGCCTTAATTCAGAATTCTTTCATCACTATTGCCTAACAGGCTCCATTTAAACGACTCCCTTCAAAACACCAGG
Source organism: Katharina tunicata (assembly GCA_032466195.1). NCBI lineage: Eukaryota > Metazoa > Mollusca > Polyplacophora > Chitonida > Mopaliidae > Katharina > Katharina tunicata. The sequence goes on along the minus strand of JAVFBZ010011737.1, from coordinate 6,027 downwards.
GAAACTTTCTTCACCCTTCACTCTGCTAGACCTGCTGCAACAGAACAAGCGGTCCTTGCTTGATAGATGACATACAAAGCTTTATAAACTATCCTGCTATCTCTGGGGCAGGGCTAGATGCCAGACTTCAAGCTTCAGCCAAACTTTTTCTTTTAGGAGCAGGCAGCTAGTTCACAATTCTTCAGTTCTGCACATTTTGATGTGGCAGGTTCTAAATGTAGGCATGCTAAAACTCAAAATGTCCATCTTGGACTCCATTTAAAAATGTATACTAAAAAATCCAGCCTTGTGAAAATCTTTAAACTTTGTCAAGAGCTGTTAAGGTAGAGTTCCGATTGGAGTATAAGATATGCTTGGTCTGGAAAGAGGAGGGCACACAAGAAGCTAAGCAGAGACCTGGGCTGGTTTGTAGATACTAGACACTAGAGAGAGAAACACACTCTGCCCATTTGAAACACAAGCTCAGTAGTACAGGTCAAGCCAGCTGGCCAGCCAAAACTCAACCCAACAGGTTCATTCAATTCAGCCGAACTTCTGTGAGAGTCCAGCTACCTCTAGTCTCTGTCTTAGCTCTCAGATACTCCTTTGCCACATGCTGAATTTCTCGTTTTCCCAAATTCCAGACTGGACCAACAAAAAATAACAGGGGGCCAGCAAAGGAAAGAAAGTGAACCAAGTGTTAATGATACACATACTATCCAAACCTGGACTGTGCGAAACTTTGCCTTCGTCTTGATTACAAATTTTTTTTTTTAAATCTTCAGTTTTGAATATCTTAATCTCAATACTGGACTTTTTAGATTTTCTAAATAAAAGTATGCCCTAATTAAATATTTTTTTCAAAATTGCTTCTGTTATAGCAGAATAATTTGCAAAATCCTTTTAAGCTAGTACCACTTGTGTGGTTTCCTTTTCCTGTGTTAAATTCAGAGGAAAATAAGATAGAGTCTTTTCATAGCCTACATTCTGTCCAAACTTTTCTCCGCAAATTAAATGCATGGGCATAGAGTGCAGAGTGTGGATTGACGAATGAGTTAGCTTTGGGGTAATATGGGAGGCTATGTTACAAGAGGTAGGTGAAGGAAACAGGAGGGGGCTAGCTGGGTAATATTTAAATGAGGCTGAAACTTGATCTACTATCTACCGTACTCTGATCCAAAAGCCTTGCAGTCTTGCCATTCACCGTGCACATGTTTGATCCATCAGCCGTGCACTTGTGTTGAGTCGAGTCAAGGAAAATATCAGCCGGAGTGAAAGTTCTCTACAACTCTTTCCATACACTTCCCCTCTGTCACTTTCTCAGCCCTGTTCAGATTGGGCAGGTCAAAAGGCCACCTATTCGCTACCTGCTAGGGGCGCCTCAAACATCCACAAACCAACACTCTCCTTGCTTTGGGTTCCTGCTTTTCTTATTTGTCCAACAAGTTATGAGAACAAACTGTACATGATTGAGGTGTTGGTTATTTACCTTAACATTGCTATTCCAGACCGTATACCGTTATACCTTTACAAATAACACTGGAAAAACTTCCTACAACATCTAGCCAACGATAAATACAGAAAGACAATCATTATTTTGTTAAATTGTAAAAAAGTATAGTCCATAGGCTATCTTAACAATGTCAAACATTACGATACAACTAGAAAATAACAGATTGAAACAAATGTCCACATCTTTTCCCTAAAATACTCAATAAACAGACGACATCCAACACAACTTTTTAGCAATACATTTTCCAAAGACTTTTGATGATTGACATTCTTCATCGTTTTTTCTGGGACGTTTACAGAGAATTTTAGTTATTTTTGGCGTGTATAAAAATGGATTATATAAAAAAAAGTGTTATCAAACATACATTATCTTATAAAACTTAAATAGAATACATAAATAACACTTTTTAACTTAAAGAGATGCTCTATTTGCTGTCACAGGCCCATGATAAAATTGTTCGTGACAAGGGCAGCAATGCTTGACAAGGAAGTAACAGGTTTTTAAATCACATCAAAGCAACAAATTTCCCCTTGTCTGTCATGTAACAGTATGAATCTGTCAAAAGTTGACTTAACTTTGGACTCCTGAATAGCAGTTGTCATTTTGATTACATATATAGAGTATACCGGAAGTCCTCGTGTCAAATTCCTGGGATGTGGTTTCAGTAAAATATTTTAATTCTACATTAAAAATATTATAACAAAAGCTTCATTCATAATTTACGTTTAGCAACTGGAACATTGGATAAGCACAAACCTATTAAAATTAGGAATTAAATAAAGTACTGCAATTAAACAAGTTTTAGAGTTAAGCCTGATTACTTGTGCACTTAACATTTCATCTTAATTATTATAATACATGAAGTCTAAAGTAATTAGTAAGACTAAGTAAGTGGATGCATCCTTATTAAAATGGCAACATATAAGTTTTTATTCCCCGAAGTAGTTATGTTTCTTAGATAATTGTTTCTTTTTTACTTATTACAAATGTGAAGCAAAAATTCAAGTGCTCTTCTTTTTTCTCTTTCTACTTTTCTTCTTTTTAATTTTGTTATAGCAAACTGAAGTGAAGCTTGTGCTTTCTCAGCAGATAAGTCTGTTGAACATTCTAAAAAAATACAAAAGAGAGTTGTGTTTGTTGTATATTGACCATGGAAACAAAAGAATAAAAAAACAAACCAGAATGAAAAACCAAAAAGAAAAGGAAAGAACAAAAGTTCATAATGCTTAAAAAAAATAAACCGCTATGATCTTTGACTTTTCGTGTCCTCAACATAGAAGAGCTACCTAGAAAAAACCATAAACAAACTTTCCAACCCAGGCAACTTCACATCATTACAACAACCACAGCACAGAATTTAAACAAACTACCTGGGTGAATTTCAGCCCAAGGCACATTATCGACACTGCGTCTCCACTGTGTCACATTCAAACATAACTGCCCAAATAAATGCTCCTAAACAAATATCACACTGCAAAACAATTTCTGGTATCTTGGTGTCATCATACACTTCATACAAATCTTTTTAGAATGAGCTAAAAAAAAAATTAGTTTTCATTTGAGCCACAACATAAAGTCCCTAAAGAAAGTTTCATTTTCTTTTCAACAACTTAGAAAATGTCCACTCAGTCTTTCAGATCTTTTTTCTTTCAATTGTTTTTTTCTTCTTCTGTCAAATGAAAAATTCAATATTTAGAAGATTTACAGCATCGTTTCTTTTCTTGTGTCAATAACAAGTTTTAATCATTTAACAGTTATCCCCCCTTTCCATAGAATGACCACACCAGCCTCCCTTCATCTACCTGGGGTCATCTCTATCCAAAGGTCAAGTGCCCTCAAGTTCCTAATTGGGATTCATGTTCAAAAGTAAAAAAAGTTGAAGGAATATGACAACATATAGTAGAAGTATTTTCTAAGGCTTACAAAATCTATTAGACTCGAGTGTGGATGAGAAACAGAAACTCATTATATGCAAAAAAAAAATGAAAGAAATGAATAGACATAAAAGATGACAGTTTTGATAACCTTTCAATTTTGTGATTATTTTATAATTAATGCAAAAATTATTATCTACATATTACAAAATTGAAAAATAACACATTAAATTTAAATTCACACTTTCCATTATTTTAGTAAGTAATTAATCACTTTCCTGAATAATTATGTTCTCCATATTAAATAGTGTACCTTCATGAAGCTGATGATGCTTAAACAAATTCCACCTTGACCAAAGCTACTATTATTGTATGTTAACAGGAGCATGTTATGTATACATGTATCTCTTAAAGGGACGTCTTTGTGTATACTATAAGGAGGGAGCACAGTGAAGAACTATCCTCTACTGTAAAAGCCTAAGCTGACCAAGGTCCCTGAAATAAATTTTCTTGACAGACACAGGTTTCTTACAATATCCAGGCAGATTTTAATGTAATGAGCAGATAGTATTTGCTTGGCACACATTAAGGTAATTAACTTTATATCAAAATAATACTGGTCGAAAATTAATTTAACATCTTCTGTTTTTGTAATTATACTAATTTTCCAGCATTATTCTAATGAATATACATTTCGTTTGTTGGATCCGGGTGTTACACCAAACATAAGGTTATTTAACTTATGACGGCATGCCAGCCCAATTTGTGAAGGAAGCTAGCCTCGCCGCACTGGCATTAAACGGAAAACAGAGTACAACAACAGAATGTCACAAGAAATCAGCTTCCTGATGCAACCAAGCTCAGAGAGTATCGGGGCACAATAAACTCACCAACAACCCACCTAATGAATGGAGAAAGACCTAGTTATATGGAAATAACAAAAGACCAGACCAAATTGTTTATTGACAAGATGTCCGTATACTCAGGTAGTTTTAACCCAGGAAGTTTTGTTCATTCAAGACAGTAATAAGTCCTCTGCATAACATAAAATGCACCGATTTATTTGCTTTGCGGCTTGCTTCATATATTGCCGTGGTATCACTGGTATGTCAATTTAAATCAAACAGTATGAAAAAGTAGGGAGAGATGGTTATCTAGGAATCTTTCTCGGTTATGCACATTTCTATTTAACAACTTGCAGAAATTTAGGATTTTTGTTTTTGAAAACTTCACCAAAAGCAATTAAGCGATACTGTTTTTGTAAGAGTAATGGAGAGTACAAAAACAGGTAAAACAAACTTAACTTATTGCCATAGATGATTATTACAAAGTTTTCTCAGCCCGAGACCAGGTGTATGGCGACCAGGTGTATGGTGACCAGGATAATGAGACATATAGCCCAGGTGTACTTCCTGTTCTTTTTTGTGTTTTTTTTTTTCTCAAAGGCCAGAAAAATCAGTAACATGGCCAAGATAAGACATCAGTAATGTCCCTTGACCACAGCCTTTCTTCTTTGAAGTTATCTGTCTTCAAATTTTTCTTCAAATTTCATGGCTGCTACAAGACAGACTTGTTGGCGAAGGCGAAAAAGTGGTTTTGAACATCCTGGCTTTCTTTGATGATCAAAGGGGGAAACAGATCGTCAAGATACTCTTATTTTCTAATCAATCTTTCTTAAGCGAGTTGAAATCAACAGGACCGTCAAGAATTCAACGCTTGCGACATGTCTGTTTGAAGCCCTAAGCTCTGTACACAAATTCACGCAAGCATTGTTTTAAGAAGGATGGACAAAACAATTTCACCTCCTTGGCTTTGGCTCTTATTGGTTTGCACTGGGGGCCTTTGGTTCTGACTGCCTTTAACTTGTTACACCATTTTAAGTTACCTTTGGATTAACCATACTTTCACAATTTGTATGTTCCCAAATAAAATTACGTGTAGACAGTATATGATATTTAATTACGATCATGACTTTATTAAACAAAGATATAACACATTTAAATTTACAACATTTTTTTCTAAGGGGGCCTTAAATACAAACATAATATATATTAAACAAATCTACAAAATTAATAGATTGGATCAAAACATCATCCACAATATAAACATCGAGACGCAGATTTTATTCGGAAAGGCCTCCATAGCATTTCCATTTTTCAAATAGAGTTTTAAACATACGACCCAAATGGTGGTTGATCAAAATTTATCTCACGTGCTGATTGTTTACTGGTTGTTCCGTTGGGGGTTACAAGAGAAGTATGGTTATGATATGGCGGTTGTGCCAGTCCATCAAGTGAATAAAACCACCTAGCCCTTTATAATGCCAACAAACAAAGATAACACAGGAGATTCAAAGGACATACAACAGAACGCCACAAAAATGGGCTTCCTTTACCAGATAGCTCCGAGAACCACCGAGAACAACAGTACCTGTGGAAAGCACATTTCAAGTTCTCTAATGTTGTGCTGATTTGCTACTTCTTTTTACACAATTGAATAAGCAGTTAAAAAACATTATTGATTTAAAATCAGAAATAGCTTACCTTTACATGCCAAGGTGACTTTGCTAAAAAACAAGGAGGTATTCTTTGAGACAGTATGTCCTGCATGGTTTTAAGTTAGGGTGAAATTAAAATCACAAAAATCCAAGGCAGAAGATAA
>JAVFBZ010011726.1:0-11984 GCA_032466195.1 Katharina tunicata | reverse complement strand
ATTGTTTAACTTATAACGATATAGTCTGTGTGTAATCTAGCATAAAATAATTTGGCTAAAATTGCTTACATCGGAAGAGAAGAAATCTTGTTTCTGGCAAAATACTCGATGACGACATGGTCACTTCAAGTCTCTGATGGTAAAAAAAAACCTACTTTGCTCTGCAAAATCAAATCAATACAACATGTTGCAGCTTTTGCTTTCATTTGTATTTTAGAAAATTGTAACAAAATAGTTACAGAGAATCAGTTGGTATAAATTTGTAAAATGTGTCATTTTTTTAGTTTTCTCAAGGTTTGTCAAAACTTGTGTTTGGTCATTATTTCACAAGAATTTACTTAACAACAGTTTAATTGTCTTAAGTATATTTTTCACATATTTCCTTGTTACAAAATTAAGATAAAAAGCATAAATATTATACAGTTGCGCCTTAGCTGGTCTTGTTTTGCTCTACTTTCCCCGATAAGGGAGTATAAGAAGACATCCTGTGTGTATGTTCTGTGTCAATAACACACTTTATTTCGTAAATGCCATTTCATTTACGTTGTCACATATCCATGATAACTTATTTCTGACCTCTAGCTGACGTCGTGTTAAACTCCAAATTTCAGTTAGAATAACAGTTTTAAATTGACGACGTCGACAACTGTAGACTTCATTTGAAATCTTGAATTTTCGAATTTGATATATTCGAGGCAGGGCAATGCGCTTTCACGCATATCAGCCTTCTTTAATATCGTTACAAAAACAACAACCACCTGTTAGAGCTACTCATACACATGTTTTAGTTTCACACAGGTATAAATCAAATTTACATACGTAATTCTCGTATACTTACATTGCATATATATTCCTCGCAAATCGGTAATAGTTTTTTTGAATTCTCCAATTGTACGCATGTTAAATATCAGTAATAAGGGTGTCTTTAAATGCAAGCACAGATTACCCTAACATGTATGTCGTCTACTTCCTTCTTGGTATACCGATAGTATTATTCATTGGCAATATTTTTAGCACGATACGGTTGTTTGAACCAGTTTTCGTGTACAGTAAGTACAAAGGGTATACGCGCCTCGCAATGCCAAAAGTAACTAAATGAGAGATATCTAAGCGTGCATTCATTTTAGATCAGGTTTTGTATAACTACTAAACACAGACCAATGGATTTTTTTGTGGAGACTTTATAATGTACACCGGTATTTATATATAGGGCCTATACACCTAATGTATATTTTTGTCAAGAGTAATCACACTGGCACAGGGATATCGACTAATTAAAGCCGAGAAATTATCTCATATTCTAGATCAATTCTCAGAGACAAGTTTCTAGATAGACCTGAATGTATACAACAACATAAGGTATATTATATGTCTATATGCATATAATAAGACACCTTCTTTCTCTGTATGGTGTTCAACTTAGTTTGCGGTAGTTTTGTAACAGTTCCCCTTTTTATTCATGTTGGGTGAAAAAAGGGTTGTTGACTAAATAATCACATGCATACGTTACATTCAGAGCAGAAGGACCAGTTGCTCACACTCAGAACGTTATACCATATTGCAGGTTTATAGGGGTAGGACAGGATGTAATAAAATCCCAGATTGGCAAAAAATATTCTTGCTAACCGTATCAGCAGTGCTACCCGAAAGTGAATACATTGTGCCAGAAGTCCATGGAATAGAAATGTGCAACTCTCAGCTGCAAAGTGTTCACGTCTTACATGAGCACATGGTCACGTATTTTAGAGCGAATTGTTTTTAAAAACGTTTTGTTTTTTAAACGTTTTACTAAACAATGTATAGACACATACATTAGGAATTAAATCGTCAAAACTTTAGACGAGTGGATCTCTTATGAGTTCAGAGCAGCTGGGTAGGTAATTTTAATTCACCAGTCATAAAACTGAATCCAAATCCCACCAATCACGATACGTTAAAATGTCAGAATTTTTACAGCAAGAAGGTAGCTGCTGATTTTATTTCTCTTGATTTGCCGTATTTTATTCGGGTAAACAAATGTATAAATACTGTCATTTTGTTATGCGACAAGAAGCATAAAGCCCTCTTCATTTTGCTGTTTATTTAGGAGAGTAGTTTGGCCAAGTGGGCGTGGCTAATACTCCAACCAATCAAAACCCTTGATTCCGTGTGAACACTCCAGTGTGAAACTATTTCTGATTGTGCATGACTTTCGTGGAATAACAAAAATATATAGAAAAAGTGCAGCGTTTTTTCAACACATTCATTTTCCATCCTTGTGTGTAAATTTGATTTTAAATATATTTTAAATATAAGGAGATTTCCACTTACGCCAATGTGTAGCTGTTGATAAAGAGGTAACAGGAATATACAGATCTCAGGAAAACAGCACCATTTCAAATATATGTTTACGTGGCGTTTAGTGTTGCTCTCTGATTCAGCCGGTTTTTACCTAATATTAACGTTACACAAACCGGATGCGGCACAAAGCGGCGTTTTTCATACTAAGTACTTAACTATCTGATGCAATGTGTTTTATTGTTCATTTCCATAAATTCATCCCTACTCGTCCTTTAACAATACAATTTTATTGATATAACTGCGTTTGATTTAAAAGCGAGAAAATTCACAACCTTACATACCATTCTACTAAATCCATCTAGCTCAGTAAAAAAAAAAAAAAAAACAGAAAATATTCTTTGGGACAGGGTAGTATGTTTGAACAGTTTGACAATATGCTTTAATTTATATAGGACCACTTATAACTAACATGGTTGATACATAGTGAGAAGTGTTACTAAAGTGGAGCTTGGAAACTACCAAGTTATTATTAGTTATTTGTAAATTGTAATTGCTCGTTCCACTTTAGCGTTCCTTAAGGTACAAGCAATCTGGAATTTATATTGGTCGGGGCTGTTTTATCACCTTACACGGGAATACAAGTGTTTGTAATGCCTTTTCTGCATATATGATGATTATAAGTTATAATAAGTTCCAGAGTTTTCCTTTTCTAAAGCCTTATTCTCATACTCTATATTTTCAGTTTCTTCGTGACAAACATCTATGTATTCTGGGATTCCTCCTTGGATAGGGAAAGACACGTCTTCATACTGAGCAACGTTTGGGACAGAATCCGCCACAACGTCATTAGTTTCATTTACAGGAACGTCACATTGTTCATAGTCTGTCGCTTCCCGGCCTTTCCCAGCAAGGGTTGCGTACGACTGGTTCTCAGTGGTGTTCACGTAGTCTGGGTTTATGGCTAACCCTTGGTAAACTGTACCTTCAATTGAAATAAAATACATAAAGTTGGAACCTTTGAGACGAATACCATTTGTGGTCGATCGACAAGCTAAATATTGTATTGGTTTGTTCAAGTTGTGTCCTTGGCCGTGTCAAAATAATCAGCTGTTTCCATAATTTCATTAGAACAATAGTATAGTATACACGATTGGTCAACCAGACGACTTATTCCCTCGGACCCGAATAGAAAAGTGTCATAATAATGTCACTGAGATTAATGTTGAATAGCCTAGTCTCCCATACGTACGGGTCTCTTACAGGGCTAAACACTCCGATATATATTTCCTAACACCAGCACACGTAACAATGACACAACAAGGCGATACTAAATATCATTAGTTTTTACCTTCCTGTGGGACATTTTGGTATGTAGCTGCAATCTGATCCCCAGTGTTCCTGAAACAAAGAAATTACTTTAAACAGGAATCGGAAATACTGATTTTTAATATAAGTTACAAAGGGAACAAAGTGTTCTCTAATTCTGTATTGCGCAAACATTTCGGCTTTGATGCTAAGGACGTTTTCAAGAAATGAAAACGGTCTAAGAATATAGTCCGAAATATTTGATCCGGAAATATACCAAAAGTTGGTTATGCACAATATCTAATGTTATTCTAAGCGTTTCGACATTTATATGCCTCTTAAATAAGGAATTCTGTATTTGATGTCTTTATGTTGAAAAATGAATAATGTATATGACAATCATATGTAAGGTGTTGCCAAAGGGTATCTCATAGAACACGCAGTTACGTACCTTACTGTCTCTTCTGAGTTCATTCCTGTAGAGCGAAAATAATATATATTATAAATGTGACAAATGCATAATGCCACAAATAGTAACAATTTAAAAAACAAATAGTTTCTACATTACCAGCTCTACGTGGCTCCGTGGTTGAGCGTTGGACTATGTAACCCCATTCACTGTACCCTGTACAGTATATATAGAAAGTTATCCAGTGGCTGCACGATGGTTTTTAAGATGTTTCTTCCGGTTTTCCACCATACACCGGCAACGCAAAGTCGACATATAGGGTAAATATTCTTGAGTACGACGTTAAACACTAATCAAACAATCAAACTACATTTTCCAGTGTAAAATATTGTTAAATCTACTATCAAGTGCGATCGATGCTTTGCAGGTAAATATATTGCCCAACGTCTGTCTCGTCTTTTATGTTTGCAAAACAGCTATCAGTTAATCAATTATCAATTATCGGAGAATAAACCTACTACGGTCTTAACATCCATAACAGTGAAAGTGTCGGCGAAAGCTTGCAAAATCTTGTTTCAGTGCCAAAATGTTGTCGCGTTATTTATAATATTTGTTTATGCCAGTCCATTTTCAAATGAAGGACAGCCGTGTACATTAATTAATACAACCATAACATCATTCGCTTACTATATTTTCTGAACAGAACCACAGCAACCATGACAATTATTATGCTGACAACCACAGCTATTCCTCCTCCTACTGCAGCCCCGATTGTTCCATTACCGAGATTTCCTGGAGATGTGACAGACACAGAGATGGTGATCTGATTTGATTGAGTTACATCATTGATATCATTAGTGACGCTCAAGGTATAGTTCCCTTCATCAGATTGTGTCACATCTCCCAGTGCCAGTATCGTGACAGTCCCCTGTATGCTGACACTCTGACCGTGGATCGGCAGTCTGATTGGACCAGTCTCTTCTCTGTGGAATGTTAACAGAGTGCTCTCCCTTGATTTCTTCCACACAACCTTCACGTTCGGCGTATCAGAGTAAGTATAGAAGGGAACAGATATGGACCCAGTCTGTCCTTCTGTCAATGTCAGTAACAGGGATTGATTTTCAAATATGGCAGGACCTGCAAAATCGATGAAAGCGTGGATGACCAGCAGAGAAAATGTCACTGAAGAAGATAGGACAGGTACCTCCCGGGAACTGCTTGCTTTTACCAAGCTTCAACATTAGACTAATTGGCTGACAGAGTGCGCATGTCAGCAGGTTGATAAAACTATTTTTAAGAGAAAAATCGACACTACAGCCACTTGCAGATATAAACTGCATAAAACGCTGCCTGCAAAACAAACAAATGGAATTTTTCCATTTTTTGTAGCTCAGCAAAATGTCTGTGTTGTTTAACGTCATACTGGCTTATGCGGCGTGGTCAGAGGTTAATCATCTCTCTTAGTGTACGTAGTTTTGAAGGCGGATTGTCGATATTACTGATTACAAAGCAGATACAAAATTAAATACATATTTGAAGGAAATAACCGGAGGTGATAATATATGTTTTCTTAGTCCATTACCCATTGGACAACTACTTTTGTGTTTTTTCAAATACCATTCTATTATTAAATATATCTTAATTTACGCTATAAATAATATTTAAAAGTTATAAACTTTTTACAGCTGGCTAATTTAATAATCTCTTATACATGTGTGTTTTAATAATGCTTTGACTGTATACTTAATGCAATTTTATTATAATTCCTTGATTTGAACTTACTTTGTGGGGTGACCAACACCTGTCCTCTTTGTGGAGATTTGATTCCATTTGACGCCTGACACACATAACACCCCGTGTCTTCATATGTTAAGGTACCAGGTAGTTTGAGGGTAGATGTGGATCCACTGGACTGTGTTTCTAAGGTCTGTAAGAGTTTCCCGTCAAGTCGATGTTCCCACTGACTGAAGTTGTAGTTACGAGGAACACCCTCAGCTGTACAGGATAATGTCTGGGTGGTTTTATCATAGCTCACTCTTACATTGGGAGGATCTGAGGATGATAAAATACAATAACTTCATTTTGTTTCTGAACAAAAACAATAGATAGAAATGAAGTTGCACGGAGAGAATTACAGAATGATTACTCACACTGCACTATCAGCTTAGCTGCGATGATATTACTACCTATGGTGTTCTTATATCTACACGTGTACTCTCCGGCTGCTGACCTGTGGACATTCTCTATAGTGTAATCAGCTGATGTACTTCTGACCTCTGACCTTCCTGACCTCCGCCACTCATAGCTAGGAGGAGGATTTCCCTCAACGGAGCATTGTAGAGTAGCTTTTCCATTCTCAGTGACTATAACAGAGTCTGAAGATTTTGCAGGGTCCAGATCTAAACCATACATAACAATAGGAAATTGATATAACGCTGAATAATAGGAAATGAATTTGGCATAATCAAACTCCCGAAAGGGCAAAAATACAATCAAATTTACCGGTATATTATAAATAACATTATTATGTTTATCTTTAAATATGAGTATAAATATTTAGCTGAATAAAAATTCGTTCGTTCTACTGTAGCTCAGTCGTTTAGAGCGTTGACCATGCTAGCCAGAGACTTGAGTTTAAACCCCGGTGGAGGAAAACGAAATTTTATTTCTCTACATTTAATCAAAAATATAAACATAAATATGAATACAAATAAATTAAGACTGATATTTCATATATGTTCTCCAAACGCCGTAACTTTTTCTAATTTTTTCTAACTTCCTGTCCACTAGATAGCGCGCTGTGAAGTAGGTCACCCATGCAGCTCTTTTTCAATATGTTCAAAAGCCTCGCTCTTTTTTTGTTGATCTACGTTTTACAAGTTTTCTTCTGTTTGCTTTAACTATGCTAGCAACTGTGTTACAGTACATATTTGATGTAGAAAAGGGGGGAAATAAATTTCCATCGGATCCAGTCAGAAGAAAAAAATGGGTATACGCTGTAAGACTGCACTCAGTCAAGAGCACAGTTTGTAAAGCGCGCCTCGATTCTTCAGCCCACGCAAACAACGAACGTTAGTTATCATCGTTTTAAAAACTTACCATAGGTGTGGGGTTGTTTTTAACCAGATATCTATCCATAGTAATCAGATTTGTAAAACGCTTACATGCTTTTCACATACGCGTAAAAACAGTACCCCGTATACTGTGAAGGAACTGGGCAGCAGCTAATTAACCCTACTTTACTACAGTGAGACCTAGCAGACTAACTAGTTCCGCCGGTACCCTATTCCCACCTTAAACTCGGCACAATTTTTATAAGTATATTAGAAAGTTATAAAATCCTACTTCTTTTTGTAATAGTGATGGCATCTCCATGTAACCGCGCAAAATATTTATTTTCGACTAAATCTTGAACTCGTGAAATAAAGACTCATTTGAATAAAACGGTCAACTGATTTACTTGGATGACCTTGTATGTAATGACTAGACATTTTGAATGTAGCTGTGAACGTCGTAGAGCGGCTGCTGAAGCTTGACCTGAATAATTGACATATGAATAAATTTAAACACTTTCACGTGACTTGATTATCTTGTTGCATTGGTCATTTCGGCCTAATGTTAAGCTAAATAGTTATATTTTATTTCCTCATTTTCTGTCATGTTACGTGCTCTATGTCGATTTTTATTTGCGCGGAATGCACTTAATGTTGTTTATATCATGCGATACAGTTAAAGCGGTAAACATACCGCTAGTGGGCTTAAAAATGGCCTTCCATTACACTAAATGCGATAATCGGAGGTGACGGACGGTGCCGAAGAAGTTGGACTAGAATGATAGACTCTCATTATTAATGTGGGTTCTTAGAAAATAATGTATGTGCTTATAAGATTTTATACGGAAAGAAACTAAAGCCTCAAATTATTTTATGAGACTTTTTGACAATCTGTGTTGTGTAAAACGCACGGTAATTACATTTTTCCTTACATTGAACATTTAGTGTAGCTGTGGCCTTCTTCACACTGAGCACTGATCCGTTGCGGTATCTGTTTATAGCTGTACATTTGGTGGTCTTCATGGATTTATCAGGTGTAAACCTGTAAGAGTTTAAAGTCTGTCCACTGACCGTAACATCATTAACACTCCAGCTGTATGATGGTGGAGGATTGGGGTCTCCAGTTACAGAGCAGGTAACGGTTAAGGGGAAACCCGCTGCGGCGGTAACTCTCCCGTCAATGACCTCTGGAATTGTTACATCTGTTATCCTTGCTGCGTAAAAAAAAAGTTTAACTTTATTGTATTTGACTATGCAAAAAAAATACGATGCACATACCAAACCAATAAAATATAAAAACACAACAATAAATAAACCATATAATTTGCCCAAAAAAGTCCTAAACTGCATTAAGCAGGCTGTAAGACAACATAGCCAATATGAAGCACCTTGGTACATGATCTAACAAGATGGTTACTTTCCAAACCATCAAACATTGCCCACATTGCGCAAACATCAACCCACACGAGAAGATACAGACAAAAACATATAAAATACTTAATTTATTTTCTGATGTAATCTGCGTGCACCACCAGGTCTTGTGTTCTGTTCAATCTTTTTGATTTACATTATGGTTAAAGTGCGTCTTAACTTGCTGCTCAACCTTGAATCCATCAAACTTATAAAAACAATTCCGTTTTCGATAAACGTAAGTCCACATGCATGAACTATCAAAGGCATTTTTTTTAAATGAACGTGTTTTATCAGACTGGTTAACCACATAGCGACGCAAAGAGCTGCACATAAATATAGCACAAAATATGGATGACCCACATCAAACGTGTGATTTCTGCTCAGCTTTGTTGTGTATGCCATGTTACCCGGAACGTGTATTTGTACTTCGGATTTTGATTGTAACCATGAAAACGGCCGTTATAAGCCCAGTTTCAATTGTAATGTATCGTATATTTAAATCAACATACAAAATATAAAAGATGGACATTATAAATCAGTTTACTTTGAATTTTTACAACGTTTTAATCCAAATATCACAATAATAGAAAAAAGGAGCAACCATTAATATTTTCTTATTTAAATCACAGATCAAATTTAAGCATAAAATACATGACACAGGAGGTTGAAATGTGTAATGGTAAAGTCGATTGTATAAGCATGAATACAAATAACCAAGCACATGTCTATTAAATCTTTAAATTAGGGATTGTGCTTATATTTGTCCTGGCCACTATTAGCTTATAACACAGCTTATATGGAAGCTACCACTTGAATACGTTTTAAAATCAGGTGCATGCGTAAAATGGGCTTTTTGATAGCGGCCGAAGGATCATGATTTGCAATGTTTATAATCAGTCTCCCATCAGCATCAGTATCATCAGTTCCATAAGATTACAGTTTACCTATAGAAATTTAGAATATAATGAATTTACCAAAACGAGAGTTATAAAGATATATAGCACAGGCTAGTTTTTCTTTCAAATTTATATTTGGAATAATTTTGTTAATATTGTGTGGATTAAAACAAGTCACAAAATTAAAATTCTACGATACACACTAGGCTTAATATCGAGCTACCACCTGTATCGAGCACGGCGTATTAATTATTGACAATATATGTTTGAGCTATTTTGTATCTTTAATACAGATCCGAATAAAATTAAGTCATTGCCATACCAACTATTATTCGTTGTCTCAATGTATCATGATTCTGAAACATCATTCATATTAGTGAATGGTTTGTAGATATCTTTGTACAAACAAGATTAAATTTCTGATAATTTATGCCTGTATTATTTGCAAACAAATACATTGAAATGGGAGCAAAACGACCAAACTGATA
This sequence comes from Katharina tunicata, assembly GCA_032466195.1. Lineage (NCBI taxonomy): Eukaryota > Metazoa > Mollusca > Polyplacophora > Chitonida > Mopaliidae > Katharina > Katharina tunicata. The sequence goes on along the minus strand of JAVFBZ010011726.1, from coordinate 2,140 downwards.
TAGGCCTACTCTTAAATAGTATTGTGGGCTTCAACAGAAAATGATGTTACCTAATAATATGAGTTGTATTCGTTGCTTCCCTCCTCCAGTGTACTCACACTCAAATACTTGATAACCACTTCCATGATCCCCATCTCTGTTCCTCCTTAATGGACTGATTCTGAGGTCAGCACTATTCACCAGACTGACGTCTCCCTTCCACAGATCACCAGCAATGATCACTGCACCTATGGCCGGTTTAATCAGGATCAGAATTGTCCGTTGTTTCCAGGTTAGATCTCCATTAGGTGTTAGGGTACAGGGTAAGATAACAGACCCTCCATCATACCCTTCTACTACAGTCACACCACTCGCATGATGTTCAGACAGAAACACCCACAACAACACTGAAACAACACTTTGCATTTTTGTTGTCGTCCTTTTGATATGTTCCATTATGTGTCACGATGTCGATATATCAGTAACTTTGGACATTACGACCACTTTTGAATAACGTCGGCACTTGGGTGAAGCGTACATTTATCAAAGATGTATGTTCGATTTTAGTCATTGCTTGGTCTCCTAGATGGAAAAGACGATTATCTCTTTAAATGATATTTCAAATCATATAATCTCATTTTTCCATAACCCAATTTGTATTTATGTTAAATGAAGCTAACTGACGTACATAAGTAAATTAAACTGATGTCACCTTCATGATTCTCTCGAATTATGACACTTATTTCAGCTCAGTAGTGTTTGACTTAGCACGATATAAATATATATCTTATCAAGCAGAAAATAATTTGGGTAAAACTGCTTTCATCGGAAGAGAAGCAATCCAGTTTCTGACCGGATACTCGATGACGACATGGTCACTACTAGTCTCTGGTGTACAAAAGACGTTCTTGGAGTTCTCTCTGCACAGATCAAATGTATATACAGCGATTTGCTTTCTCTCTATCTGTATCTCTCTAAAATCACACTAATTCAACATGTACATGTAGCTTAATGATCTACCTTACATTCATATTGTGTACAGTGTTATATCTTCAGCCAGTTGTTCTCAGTATATCTATTAGATGGAGTATTCGTGTGTGTGGTTAACAAACGAGTTACTAAGAATTAGTTGGTATTAATGGAATATTGGAAACAAAAAAGCTTTGTAAACATGTGCCCTTTCTCTTTTTCTGAACATTTGTAAACAAATATAATTGGTCACTATATAACAAGAGTTTATTAAAACAACAGCATTTATTCCAGCTATTATTAACCTAAATGTACTTTTCACATATTTCCTGTTCACAAAATGAAGGCAAAATCCATAAAGATTACAGCTGTGTCTTAAGTGGCCTTGCCCTACTCTACTTTCCCTGATACAGGAGTGTAAGTAGACAACATGTGTATCTCTTCTATCTCAACAGCACCCTCTATTTCGTAAATGCAATTTTTTTTACCTTGTCACATACCTATAGAAAAGCTCATTATTGACCTCGATTTGTCGACGTGGTAAACACGAGATTTCAGTTAAAATTAAAATTCCAAGTCAAATCGACAACTTGAAAATTCAACTGAAATCTTGACTTTTTGCGGATTCGACAAATTGAAGGCAGGACAAAGAGCTCCCATACATATCAGCATATTAATCGAATTTCAGCAACAACGACAATGCCTAACACAGCTACTCATACGTATGTCTTACTTTCACGCACGGATACACCTAGTTTACAGACATAATTCTGGTATACTTACATTGCATGCATATTCCTCGAAAATCCTGAATAGTTTTTAAGGGATCTTCACATGTTTTGTTGAATCCTTCAGTTGCACCTATGTTAAATATCAGTAATAAGGCTGTCTCTTTTTAAATGCATATATAGACTACTCTAACTTGTATGTCGTCTACTTCCTTCTTGGTATATCTATAGCATTATCCATTGACGGTATTTTAAACACGGTATTACCAATGAATATGGTTACTTGAACCAGTTTCATGTTAACCAGTAGAATGTCTAAGCTCCTCAAAAGAAAAACGTAACTTAATATGAACTATATATGCAATCATTCATTTTAGATCAGGTTATATATGGTGTTACGGTAGACACCAAACAGAAAGAAAACGATCAGCGATTTTATATATTTACAATATTTATTGTAAAAT